>JABASI010001190.1:0-27267 GCA_019776505.1 Tomocerus nigrus
ACAGTTTTTTTCGTTGTTTTTGTTTTTTTTGGCGGAGGACGCCATTATAATTTAATTTTTAAATTTTTTGAAGGCGTTTAAATCTTTTTTAAATTGTATTTTTTATACATAAAGCCAATTTTATTAGAGCATAATAAAATAGAAACAATGACAAAGCAAATAAAAACAATAAAACTAAAGTGTATATGGGTAGTTGTAGTGTGGTATTCCTTAGATCCTTAGTGTGTACCCAGGGAATACTCCAGGGGATACCTTACCTTCGGCCTTCGGCCGAAGGGGGATACCTTTTCGCCAGGGGGGATACCCGCGGCTTCACGCGGGCCTGAGTGGAAAGGTATGCTCGGTACTGTCACTGCCACTGCCTCTGTAAAATAGAAATTAGTTTAGTAGAAAGATCTTCCTAATAATAATTATAAGGATACGAATATACGACAGCAACAGAACAGACATAGACTAACCAGCTGACTAACAAACGTGTGAAAAAGAGTTCTCAGATTCACAGTCAGAGAAGCAGAATAGAACTGGACACCCAAAACAGCAACTCGCAATTTAGCAACCGTAGGAGGACTCGAGCTCGACTGGAAAAGTGGAAAGGAAACTTCTGTTCGAACTAAATCCACTGGAGTAAACGCTGTTATAACTTAGTTATAAATAACATGCATGCATATAATATTTGTGGGATCAAGATGACCTTGAACATTCTCTGGATAAAAACGGAAAAAAGCAAGTCATGCAAAGTACTTTCATAAGCTTTTACGTATAGGTACTTACATGCCAGCTTACAATCTGACAGAATAACTGTGATGACCTTCTATCAAAGTAGCATAGATAGGCAAATTGGAGTATCAGTGTTGTTGCTACATACGCATACGCGCACACAGCAACTTGAAACAATATTAAAACTTTTGCCATTGATAGATGGTACATGGATGAAAAAATGCTTATTTTAATTCACAATCAATAACGAAGTCAATATTTCAGTTTTAAGTCTTTGAGCATCTCCCATCTACTCTATACTTTTCGAAAATATTTTAACAACCGTTGCGTTTATGACCGTTACGATACTATTGATATTGAATCCCAATTTTTTTTGTGTGCGCTTATTCTTTATATGATTGATATAATATGTAACAATAATATATTACATGATTAACATGGCATGGCATGCAAAGGAAACGGGTTTACGGATATTTCTGATAGCATAGTAAAACATTACGTATAGTTGAATTTTCCGTGGTTTAAGATTTATTGGACAAATTCATTTCGTAAGAATAAATCACACTTCCAAACCTCTACATTATATAAATGTATAATATTCATATTTAAAATATAATAAATACTATAATATAATTATTATATTATATTTATGCATTTGAGTTTTAATATGTTTCAGTTTAAACATTGTATAGTGTAGCCGTGTCACTTAATATTTTTTTTAATAATATATAGTTAGCACTTACAAGATGAAGGAAATCAAAATTGGAAATTGATTGGAATGACTCTTGGATATACTTTCAAACCAAGGTAAAGCTAACTCCGTTTTTAGTTTTGTTTTTATTCAGACGTTCCACTAGGTCGGTATTTGCGAAGGCCACTCCAGGAGTGTAGACCCCGCCCCTATAATTATTTCAAAGAAATAAGTATTTCGAAAGTCTTGACCCAACATGAATTAAAGAATGAATTTGTTATTACTTTCTTGGAAGTTTATCCTTTTGTTCCAGAACAGTCAATGCACACGTAAGAAAAATTTCATTCGTAGCTCCATATCCAGGGTTCTGTCCTTTTACCTGCATGCAACACAAACAAAACATTATTACATGCATGTAAAATTAAAAAACACGACGCGACAAAAATATTCTAGAATTGGAGGAAAATGAAATAAAGGTTTTTATAAAAATTATTTTGTATGATTACCAATAAAGTTTTAGTTTTGTTTGGAGGCTGTGAATGGGTCTCTTTTCCAGTGTAATCGCCTTCACTCTTTTCAGACCATCCTTTTCCAACAAGAGTAAAAGTGAACTTTAGACGATCCATTTCTTCTTGTGTCGGCCCTTTACGACTGAACGATCCGAGAGAAAATATCTCAGGGTACTGCAATAAAAACGTTAGATATAAAATACACTTCATTGCAAACATGTACATTTAGTACAAGCATATTTTATTATGTAAGTAAATCTTCATTAAACCTTGATACTAGAATTGTCTTACCTTTATTAATAAGTATCGTCCGAATTTAAACTGTGCAATCAACCCAATAATTGCAACTCCAATGATCAAAAACAAGGAAACGAAAAAATTTTGCTGCCCAAAATAAGCATTTACTTGTACAGGTCGCTTATTTTCGTTGTGGTAAAAATATCTCTGCGATCTTCTTACTACACGTTGATCAGGCATAGGATTGGGGAAAAACCATCCTTTCGCCGAATGCCTTTCGCCCGCATCAATATAATGAAAAAGTCTAACAAAAAATGCATCAGGCAATTATTGAAAATTATACAGTACATTTAATTAGTCTAGAATTTATAGTTTCGTATTTGATATTTTCCACAAGTACTTTTGAGCCAATTACATACCGTTGAGAAAGTTCGTATTTGGGCTTCGGCAATGGATCAGGATGAAGTTGCTTCTCCAAGGCTCTAAGCTGGAAAATTTTTGAAGCCATCAAGACTCCAGAATCCCAGGTTCCATGATTGATCCTTGAGGGCTACAACATATTTTTATAACTACATTTGGCCAAGCAATTCGATATACAGCTATAGGTACTTTTATTTTTTGTGTGGAAACTTACTTTTCCCCCAGTATTGAACTGCATATACAATTCAACAGAGTTAAGGTCTCCTAAATTCCATTAATATTATTTAGTCACAATTTAAACCAATTTTGCCAATGTCAATATTTAAGCATGTTCCGATTACCTCCAAACTGTTGTTGAAGGTATGTTGTTCCCAAATCAGCTGGAATACTGTCAAATCCGCATGGTGCAATTATGTAAGCCCCCTTTTCCTCAGCCAGCCGATTATACTTCAGCTGCATTGTTTCGAGGTAATCAGCTTCTCCTCTGCATTTTCAAATTGTTACATATTAACAATTTGATTTACTTAATTTTCCTGCTAAAATACAACTAATACAAGTTGAGTTGACAATTATGAATTGTGACTAACGACAAATCCAAATGGTGTGTTCCTTCTTCAATGCAAGCTTTAACCACTACCTCTCCAAACCAGGCATAAGGGCCAACACAGTTGAGCACTACATCTCCTTGCTTAGCCATACGACGAAGAGACTCACCATCAGCAACATCAGCAATCAATTTAGGAACATCTTTCAAGTTGATACCTTTCATTTCCAGAAAAAAATATTAAAAGATAAGGTAGCTTTTTATCGCTTTTCGCGTATATCGTATCGTACAATTCGTATTTCGTAATACAAGCTATTCTTATAAAGAGGAATACTTCTCCTTGTAGTATAAGCATACATCAATCAATATTTTATATCATTTAGATTTTTGTACCTGTGCTGAGTGAAACTTCCCTGAGGGTTTCGTCTAATTTACTTTCTGATCTTGCACAAACAGCCCATGTAAAGGTTTGAGTCTCGTCTCTTTCTTGAAGATTTACTATCTCTTCTACCAAGTACTTCCCAGTGAATCCAGTGGCACCAAATATAATGATATTGTATTTTCGCCCCATTCTGATTCCGAAATAATTACTGAATACTGGCTATTGTCTGGGATGTGATCAAAATGTTGACGAATGCGAACCTATTATAATTCCTAAGTTCAAAGTGACAAAACCATTATAATAATATCGTTTGCTATTTGCTGTTGGTGTTGACTATATTTATGTCATTTGTTGGCTACAGAAGAATACAGAACGAACAGAACAGAAAGAAATAGATTTATTAGTACACCACTTGACTGTTAGTTATAATAAAAACCTTACCTGTTCCGGTTTCTCTCTTGTCTCGTACTACGCCGAAGTTGCTTCCGAAACTTCCGATGAGGACAGATAGAATGACAGAACAGAAGTGAATGAAGTGATAGAACTCCAGTGAAGGACTACTGGTACTACTGCCTGTCAGTTGATCCGCGATTCGTTGATAATTAGCGCTGGAGATGACGGTCATACACAGTGTCTGAGTATTTGGTAGTTCAGGTATAGATAGTGACGAGTGACGAGTCTGATGAGATTATGAGATGAGTGTATTACACAACCAGAACGTCCAAGGTCCAAGTCCAATGTTTCGTGTGAAACTGTGAAGTATGCGGCGGACTGTGCGTGGACTTCGCGCTGTTTATCGAGTATCAAAAAAAGTACCGAGACGAGACGAGACTCGAGACCGAATGAAACCTGCCTCATGGGAAGAAATAAGTTCACATTCTAAAATTCCAACAATTTTTCTCAAACATAAAAAAAGTTTCTCCTGGCTTTCACTTACCAAGGTATATAATTATAGTATAGTATGTGAGTGAAACTATTTCTGTACATAGAATGGTATACAAATACAGGGAAGACCAAAAGTAACTAGGTATGTACAGCATCCGGAAGTAAGAACCATCCATAATCCATACCACTTTCACCCGTGTAAATGAATTTTCTCTTTTCAAGCCTAAACTCCATGTAAAATTTTCATTTTTATTTTGCTTTTATTCAATCATGAATGATGCTTGCTTTTTGTATTGTAATTATTGTTGTGCTAAAATGGCGCTTACAATTTACGAGCAGACGGAAATTGATAGGCTGTGTGGACAAATGTCGGTCAGAAACGTGGCGGACGAATTTAGTCGTAGGCATTGCTTATACACGGTGAGAGTGGTATGGGTGGTTCTTGCCGGATACTGTATGTAGGCAAGGAAAGTAGAAGTATATTGGAGGGAGGTTCGGACAAAGGCAGTTTTTTTCATTGCTAAAATGGATATGACGTCACCAAAAGTCAAATTTTCCATTAATCCCCGCCCGTATGTAGGTACCTACATATACATTAGGACTTTCTCCTTGTAATAAAATATAACAATTTTTCTTTTCATTTCCCTCCAAAACAATTTTAACGTCATTTCTAGCACATTATACGGTCACTAATTAAAGCTATTTAATACTTTTGCAATAATATCTATGTCTAATTAACTAAATGATGCATAATATTATTACGATGCGAAAATTTAATATTCCACACCTCCCACCCTCCAGGAGTGAATTATAAAGAGAGCACTTAAAGGCCTTCAGGATCTTTTCGTGAAGATACATGGTTCGCCCCAGGGGGTGAATATATCGAGTCGAGGGAGTGAACTAATATATTCCAGTAATACGGTGTATAATCCCCTATATGCAATGCAAATGCAGATGCCATTTCATAGAAAGTGATGAATTATGATAGGAAATAATTGGGTCATATTGACCATTGAATTTTGGATCTTCTTACACGATGTGCATGTCCTCAATAACATTTATTACATGGAACATGACAGTCGATTTATTAGGAAGTTAATTCGCTTGTTAGCACTTCGTACCACGCTTCGTATAGCAAATCCAGTTGAAATGTATGTAATATGCGTATGGTCTGCCTTGCTGGATACACTGACACCCTCTTAGATTGAGTTTTTGACATTTACAAGCGAATCGTCGTCTCATATTGTCATATTGAATTGAAGGATCTTTTTAACCTAGTGACTTTATTGAAAATATGAACGAAATTATCTCAGCATCGCATTGTAGAATTTGGCGTCCCTCTCATTTTTTCGGTATCCCCTATTAAAAATAATATGCAATATGAAAATGGGACGATTTACATGTAAATGTTAACAATCCGTCTTGAATGGTTTGTTACTTACTAGATTAAGTAATGATTTTCTAGCGCAGCCATGTACATAATTGCGTACCTGTACATTACAGTCAGTTAGTATCTAAGTATGATTGAAAGACGTCCTAAACATGCCGTGCTGAACTTCTGTTTTCTTTCATAATGTTTTCTTGCAAGAAGAAGAACCGAAAATGTTTAAAAATATTTTTTAGCAAAATCGGGATCTGTTTTTAATATCGTTTTTCTTTATTAACCAGAAGACAAGATTTTGAAACCTTTGATCAACTTTTCAAATTAAAGCATGATTTCAAGCCCCGACCTTCTGCGCAGCTTCCTTCACCTTCGCTCTTTCGATCTTAGCAATACGTGCAGCACTCTTGGATCCAAGAATACCACCGCCCCAGTGACGACGAAGTTCATCATAACGTTCATTGAAATTGGTCTTGATTGCTTCGAGCAGCTTGGTGAATTGACTGCGGTCCCCACTTTCAACCTAAGCAACAAAAAGAACATTCTTAATTAACAATGCATAAAACAAATACATTTGGAATGTTTTTATACATTTTTGGTTCATATCCTCAGATGGTAGTGCATGTTGTTTTTAATCAGAAAGAGCTCATATGTGATTCGTAAAGTTTTCATCATTAAATATGCCCCTTTTAAACTAAAAAATAATGAAGATATTATGAATACGTTGAAATTACCTGAGTGAGTGCGACTGAAGTACATGTCTTGCGGGCGACTAATCTTCCAAGGCGTGCCTTTCCTTTAACGATGCAGTATGGAATGCCCATTTTACGGCAAAGAGTTGGTAAAAATAGAACCAGCTATTAAAAAAAAACATTCGAATGTTTTAAAAGTTCATAACTAAATTGTTATTTACTACTAGATATTTGGGATTTGGGAGTACTCAGTGTTAAAAAGCTCGTGTCAAAGTTTTTGATCAACAAGAATATTCAGGTGAAGAAATTGAAATGCATCATAGTAATTTGTATTTGACTTCGGCATATTTTTTAACGTAATCTAGTTAAAAAGTTAAAATACCTCAAGTGGGTCCACATCATGAGCAATAACTACCAATTGGGCTTTCTTCTGTTCAATAGCTCGAGTGACGCTATTAGCTCCTTGCTTGAGTGCCAAAGCCCTTTTGGTAGGAGCATCATCCTTTCCCTTCACTTTGCTCTCAGCCCTAGCCTTTAGGCGAGCCTTGCGTGCAGCCCTCGTTTCAGGTCTATATTTGTCCAGCAAGCGAAATAATTGTTTGGCTGTTTAAAAATAGACAGAAACACGCATACATGAGAAAAGGTCAAAGATTCTTCAAGAAATACAGGAATTCAAGAATGAATACCTACGTGAAAATTACCGAGTCTTACCTATGGTATAGCACTGTCATTATGTCTTAGTAAATCTCCCTAAAGCAATTTAGGGAAATAAACTTCGACACTTCATAGTGCAAATGTATGTACCTGTCTGACGATCCACCGTATGGTTAAACTGGTTGATTGGAGGAGGAACCTTCAATCGCTCTTGAAGAACGCGTTTCTGTCTCTGGACTCGGATATATCTAGGCCATTTGACGAAACGGCTAAGATCACGGGTGGGTTGAACATCTTGACCAATGCCAAAGTTCCTTGGACGCTTTTCGAAAAGAGGATTTTTTTGCTTCTTTTGTTCAGTTCTTTTGGATGCTAATGGAGGAGGAGCGGCAACCTTCTTCCCCAACACCTTCTTCTTGCCCTAAATATTGATATTCAAACATTATTTCATATTTACATACAACTTTTAGGATGTAATTATTAGAACAATAATTGTATAGGTAATCTAAAACTGAAAATAAAATAAAATTTGAAAATCTCTACAAATGTGACGTGACTGATTTCAAGCCCTTCCTCATTTTGTCTTTAGCTGGCTGTTAGCCATCATGATAAGTCGTGCCTGGCTAGACCACACAAATGACAAACAATTTTGCCAAATACAAATGTAAAAGATGAAAGACAAATGTGAAATGACAAAAAACAGTGAGCAAATGTACCTATAATATTCAATAATTCAATAATTTCTTACCTTTTTTTGTACCATATTAAAACAGCGTAGTAAACCCTAAAGATGTGCTCTTCTTACTCGTCCTCCACAAACGGACTCAACGCACCGAATGAGAAGACGTCTACCTTACAATCAAATGCAATAGCAGAATAGAGGACTGGAAGAGTTGGTTGTTGGTGCCGAGCCGAAAGAAGACCATGCCTTATAGACCATGCCGTACTTCTGTTGCAGCAATATGGCAGCTAGCATTACGTGCGTGCAGCCGTGCACTAGTAGCACGTATGTAAATGTACCCGAAAGGCTGGGCGTTCATATTCGAATCGTTCAAATTCGAGCATTTGCTGGTCACACAGAGTTAATATCGGGCATCGGGTGTTTATGTAATACACCTTACCCATTATTAATGCATTCAATCGGTAATAGTAATGAGGAATCGACGACTAGATTTTGTAATTATTATTGTAAGGCACTATTACATAGATTTAGGCTATGAAATAATATTTGTACCATTGTGCAGTCCTACACAAGTTTCAGTTCGATTCGCCTCGCTATGAGAGAAAAATCGTACGAAAACTGGCATAGGGCTGCAGAAAGTACGCATTGTTCGTAGCCTAAATCGTTCATTATGGGAGTGAGTGAGGGGCCTGATGGCTGAATCCCAGTGCTTTGGGCACCCGCCGCTCAACAGCACAGGGATTTAGCACGAGCGAAGTATAAATTATAGATTTATACACTACAATAAAGGCTATAATATTATTATATCTAAGGCACTGGTCCATAGCATAAAAATAAATGAAAACTATAATAATAATATGCTTATTATAAAAAATTACATGTACTTCTGGATTATAATAATAACATCCGGTAGTAACTTCAGCGTTTTTTTTTGGAGTCTTTGGGACCTTTTCAAAATCGTTATAATACTTGCTTTGATAGTGGTAAAATGGATTATAATATTATAAAGGTCCAGCATTGTACAAATTAGCTTCTTCACTGAGCCTATCGGAAGGGCAGGGCAGGGGGCTGAGAAATGCAAGTCAACTAGCCAACTACGCCAACCCACGATTTGCTTTTTGGACAGCTGAAAAACTATCTTTCAGCTTTTGTATTTCGGCTGTCTTGCTGCGAGGACATTCGGCAGTATGTGAAGAGCCCATAGCTGACAAGTTATTTATACAGCTTTACTTTCATTCAAGTGTGCGCGGGGTCTCAATAATCCTCGCCTAAATCTTTCCTTGCTTTCTTACGTGATAGACTGTTGTGCTACTAACTATCTCTTGTCTAGTCGTTCGTATAATATTATTATTATTATATTATAGTAAACACTGTCGCATTTCGCCTCATACACGTCCGTCTAGCTCCGGTGGTCTGTCTTTATTAGTCAAGTGACGAGTTCGACTATGGTCTGACACTGACGAGTGTCTCTCTGCTCTCTGTCCTGCCTTGTTGACTGTTGATTATATATGAATAATAACGTTAATTATATAATAAATGCCATGAAATTTTGATTATTTGTACAATTATTGTACGAAAGCATCGAATATCGACAAGGGTCGACGAAATAATAATACGTTTATATTATGTACGAAATTAAAAATATTATTACAAACTACAGCTTAATGCGGTGTTTATTATGGCCGGCCGGGTTGCGTATTGGTTATTGGTTCAAATTATTTTTTAAGTTCAAAATTAAGTTTGCTATTATGAATTCAACAAAAATACTACTATTATACGGTTGACTACTGTAGTTATATTTATATGACAGCAGATAATATACAGTTGATACTTTGATACTACTGGGATTTCAATGATTTCATGGAAGCCAGACTATCTATCATATTGAGCCAACATGTAGAAGGTCAATATTAATAGTAGGGCTGTAAGAAATCATTACATTACATTCATTATACGGACAAGTTTTGACATTTTCATTTCGTATTGCGGAATCATTATAGGCTTCAATTCACCGATTCAACTCGTTCATGTCAGGGTCAGGGTCACACTCTGCAGTAGGAGAAATCTGCTGACTTTGAAAATCCGAAAACAATTCCACAGGCTCCTTTAGAAATTCATTGTAGAGAGGCAAACTACCGTACTTCCCTCGCCATTCCATATCTGGCTTATGTCCACGGTAGTGGTAATCATATACCTCGGGGTATATCTGACATATCTAAACAAAATAAAAAATATATAAAAACACAATTTTTATACATCGTTTTCATGCACCAAAAGCTATTTCCATTGTCTTTAGATGATACCATTACGAATTCTCAGAAAATTGAGTGGATGTGGAACAACGTGTGGAAGGTATAACCTTTTATTAAAGTGAGAGTGTATTTTATTTGAAAACACTAAAACAGAATAAAATTGATAAGTCTCATAAGCCATAGCATTTCATTTTAAATGTGAATTTATCTACACTATGGATTGACCAACCTAAAATGTTTAATATATTTTTCTCTACTATCTGATGACTGGGGCGGGTTTTGTGATTACTTTCGTATGCATGTTAACAACAGGCATGGATTAAAATCAAACAATGATTATATACTCTCGCATTAGAGATCTCAATGATATAATATTATTATATACAAGACAAAATAAGCGGTGGACTTGGAAGATGAAGCTATCAAAGTCGAAAGATCTCTCAAAATCAAGGTTTTTACAGAAATATACGTTTCCGAAATATCGTATCGTTCGAATAATCTATGACGGATTTTTGAAATATGAGATTTATTTTTTTTGGTCTGACGTTTTCTGAGATACTACTCGATCGATATCAATAAAACCGATCCCATCGGAATCTCCTTTAGTTGGTGACTCTTTAGTCTAGAGCAGTCAACAATTTGTCGAAAATCCTTCAAACTTTCGAGAAGATGTCTGGAAATAGTGCATTAGAGAGATTTCTACGTTACGTAACAAAAATTCGTCAAGTAATTTCTGAAAAAATTGGAGCAAAAAATCTCATTTATTCAAACGACACATCATTGAAAGAAATTATATTTCTGAAACACCTTTGACATTTATTTTGAGAGAGCTTTCTACTCTGAAAGTTTCAGTTTCCAACGAAATTTATGCGTTATCTCTAATTTTTTGCCTTGTATTCAAGTACAAGCATACAAACGTAAGTATTGTGTATTTTGAACATTTTATAGTCTATGGTCGTAAATAAAGTATATTCGCGTGATTAATGTTTGAATTTGACTTATAACGAAAACTCCCAATAATACTGTAAATGTAAAGTAATAATATATTTATCGAATCGACACAAGCTTTACGCCCGCTAAGAAAGGTTTTTAATCATAACTCACCTCAGCAAAGGAATCGCACAATCTGGAAAAATCCTCTATTGTTAAATTAAAAGGTCTTGTCTGCGGGTCGATTTCAGAACTTTTAAATAATCGGTCTGTCAAATCCTCACGTACCATTAAGGGAAACAGTGTTCTAGAGTCAAAATATTGAAAATTGGAATTTTTGAATGCTTACAATTACAATGCTGGCTGTGGAAGGGTATAGATTAGAAAGATAAAATACATGTGTGGACGTAATATTGCTCCACATTTTGTTCAAACACTAAAGAAAGGTCCATAACAATGGGTTTATCTTTTTGTACTTTAAATAATCTGCAAAACGGACACAAGGAGTGGAAGAATCCATATATGCGTTTCCTAACAATTTACTACTCTACTTGAAAAGTTTATTATTTCAAATTACCTAGACAGAATTTTCAAAACAAATTATAAAAATGTGTTCAACATATTGAAACACATTAAGGACCGTTATTATGTAGCAGAGCCTGCTACATGTTAAGAATGCTGTGTCATGATGTCCGTCCGCAGTGNGACACAACGATTTAGAAAATGTAAAACGTGATTGTCAAACTGATCAACTAATGCGAATTACGAATACAGTAACACTAATTTTTTTAACGAAAACCGAAAAACAGAATACAATAAAATTGTTCTGAATGGAAAATTGAGATTGAGACTGTACATATCATAGCTCTAGCTACCGATTGCAGAACGCTTTATTCACTGATTTTTCAATTTTATCAGAAGTAACTTATTTCAAAATATTATTTTAGAATTTTAAAGCCTCATTGCATCAGACAATTAAAAGCCATAAATTTCAGGCTGTCATAGCCAGGAAGAGAAGGGGATACAAACACAGAAGCCCTGGGCCCTCACCTACAATTTAGTTTTTTAAATCAATAACAATTGGCAACATTGACTTACGATGTTGGTCTTCGACAATATTTTTGCCGCATACTAAAGACATGTCGGACGACTTTTTCTACCAAATCAAATGGCTGGTTAATCAAAGGGTATTTTCTAGGTACAAATTTCACCACACCCACGTCAACGTCAGGCTTGGGTAAAAACACTGAACCTAAGAAAATAAAGAAATTACCGTAATTACAACAAACTTTCAATTGAAACAGTTCAATAATTTTATGAATTTAATATTTATTAATTTTACGTTCGTAGTCCCCTCGGTAGTTCTTGTTACTACTGCTTATAATTATTTAAAGTTACTAGTTCTCATCAGCTAGAGTTCACAAGTTTTGAACCATACCATACGACGCATACGTGTAAGGAATTACGGATTACTACATAAATTCATAAACTGTGTACCAAATCGCAGAGAAAATAGAAAAAGCTAACTGCCTCGCCTTTCCTAGTTCAAAGTCGAAAGCTACAATTTCACAACTGAAAAGGAGTCTATAAACTATAATAATAATTATACATATTTATATTATATATTAAATATAATAAGTACATAGAGTACATACTGTGGTTGGTCGTCTACAGACTATGAATTTAGGATTAAGAAAACAAATTCAACTTTCTATACCGCCAAATAACAAACAAAACTATAAAACTATTTATTATAATATCATGTGCATGTGCAAGGATTAAGTAGCAAGCAGCTGTCCATGTAATTTCCCATTCTCATGTCCAGCAATTTTAATCAATTTAGTGACGAAGTAATGCATAGATGTCCAGAAAGATTAAAGATATAAAAAGAATGTACCAGGTATATCTAATTTGTGTTTAGTGAAACACAAATACTGGCTCATTATAGACAATCGACATCTTTGCACATCTGAGGTATCAGCAGCTAGTCTTTGGGCAACTTCTTTCTGGAAAGTTAACGTCATAGGCACTCGACCGTAGTTCCACGCACTGTTGCGATAAGAAATATCTCTCAACCACCTTATGATTAATGGAGTAGCAATATTGAACGGAAGATTTCCAATTATATGAATAGGAGGCACAGCACCCATCCAATCTTGACAAGCTTCTTCAGGAAACATTTTTGACATATTGAACGACAAAACATCTCCCCAATGGCATTCGATTTTTCCAGGACATGCGTCTTCTAGCATTTTGATTGTGGACTGAAATCGCCTGTCCTTTTCTATCAAAAACACTTTCTTTGCCCCTTTAGCAATTATTGAACGAGTAATCCCTCCAGGACCAGGCCCAACTTCACATACATAGCAACTGTCTATGTTTTTACCAGCTACGTTAACTATTTTATTGATTACTTTTTCGTCAAGTAAAAAATTCTGGGAGAGTCTCTTCATAGCCTGCAATCTGTATATCTTTACTATGTCACGGATCGTCGGCAATGGGGGAAGCCTGGGAAGGAGTTTCGCTGAAACTGATCTAACGGATGCACTCATTTTGAAGGCAATTACTACTAACTTAAAGAGGCAACACAATATAAATCTTTTATATTCAATAACATTGACACAAAAGTGAAAACTGTCTCCTTTTGATTATAATAGTCACTATTACCGGAAATAGTAAAGTAATTGCAAGAATGTTTCATTAGAAATGCCTGCTTAAATTCCGGACTCAAAAACACAAATTAATAGATAATTGTCACTAAATATATCATAATATTAATCCAACCCCTCTCTTTCTCTTTCCCACATCGCTCACTACAGTACTTCGTTTTATATTAAGGGTGGCGACCGACTAAGAAGTGAAATATGTTTTGAATTGATTGAATTGATGAATTAGTCTTGTCTTATTGATTTTGTTTCTTATTTTCTTCATCTAATTCATCCAAAAATTTTTCGGATCCAACAGCCCACATTGAATAACCAAAGATTGAAACAACTGATAAACCAAGGATTCCAGCTGTGATTAAGTTGGTTCTGCGAACTTTCCGTAGTTGATTAACACGTTCTGTAAACAAATGAATGTTAAATTAAATAATCAATAATTAGTTACTATCAACTTATTAACTATATTAGCATTAGCTATTTAACTATCGAGTTCAGGATTAAAACAAATTGTCATCCAGCATGTCCAGCAATCCACCGATTCCATCTTTATAGGTTCCTTCCTGCGCTACCCAGAGACATGGAAAGGAAAGGTATTGGGTCACGGACATAACCTACATATCATGCAATTCAATTCAAACTCTATTGCCCGATCCTATAACCACGACAGGTGTAAATCTGTTGTCTGTGGTCTCACGTCTCACAGCTTTTGACAGCACTCATCTTAGAAATCAGAAATGGGTTCAATGAATGGTTTTAATCATCCGGGCTCGTTAATTAAGTTTTATAAAACAATAATAGATATATCATTGCGGATTGATTCATGCAACCTTTATAAAGTAAATTACAACGTTGCTTCACAAAATTTTGACATCTGAATATAAAGATGTAAGCATATTTGAGTTTGAGAAGGTTGAATTGAAGCCAACAAAAATCACGAAATTATTGTTAATTTACCTGCGTTTTGTTGCTGAGCTAGACGCATGTAGTCGATTTGAGCTTGAGTAAGGAATTTTCTATCCTTCTCCAAATTCACCTTGGGCATTTGTTCTGGGTTTGACGCCATTATCAAAGTATCAGTGGTTTTTCGTTTCTAGTCTAGCAAAATCGAAAATAAATATATCGCAGTTTTTCTTCTTCTGGTGTCCAGTGTCTGGAAACGAAACGGCAGTCAGTTGTCAGTCACCACTCCGCATACTCCACAGTCAGCAGGGATATTTTTCCAGCAACCAGAAAGAACCGACAAGCAAATCCACTATTTGTGACAAGTTATGGTTATGACTCAAGAGGTCAAAGGGACTGGAGCATTGAAAAATCTAGCTAGAACTTATAACCATACAAATTACATATATTATACGCCCAATCCGCCCTTAATAACAGATACGAGTTCTTAGAATTCAACTATCAGATGTCAGAATTTTATTACTTCCGAGAGGGCAAGGAAAGAAAACTATTCAGCGATGCTTACCTTTGACCTTTCTTTTCACTTTTACTTCAAAATACAGATATACAAACAGTAGTAGAAAGAAGTCTGCGACCGAAAAATGGAAATGAGCATACAATAGATTTCCCGCATGTGCTAGATAGTTCCCAATGATATCTGTGCGAGTGTGTTCCACAATGAGCTTCGTCGCAGCGCGGTAGTCGAGTCCATATATATTTACTAGAAGTCTCGAATCTGTCATCTGATTCTCTATAGATTCTCTGTAATCTTTGTTTGACAATTAATTTATCATTATTTTGATCAAAAATGTACTGAATTAATTGGACAAGGGGATCGGAAGATCGGATTATCGGATCGTTCGATTGAAACAAGCAGGAAGTCACAAAGTCAAGTAAGCCATCCATTATTGTTAATGGCACATTTCTATAATCTAAAAACTAAACTAAATCTATAAGATAAGAGCTGTAATAAAAGTAAAAGTTATTAGCATACAATAGCAAGCAGACAATCTATAGTTTTCACTCTGCAGTCGTCTCAGAATTACATAATTTGCAAATGAATATTTAACAATGCTCATAATTTGTAAAAGTTTTTAAGTTAGAGTGATACACTGTTGTACAGTTAAAAATACGCTAACTCATGAGATCTTCGCTATAACTCATCATGCGTTAATGCGTTCACTTGCAGATATTTACATTAAATGCTGCACTGCACTGTCATGCTTTCTCTTGAGTCTTTTCGATTCATATAAAATACCTTATACGTATTTATTACTTTCATGTTTTCTCTTTCCCATGCAGACAGACACTTCATATAACACCTTCGTGCTTTCTCTTTCCCATGCAGAATAATATTACTTTCTTGCTTTCTGCTTTCTCTTGTAGACAGCGAGGAAGATGCAACCATTGAGGGTGGTGCATTTATTAATTTTACGTATTTATATTTATGCAGGCAAAAAAGGGATATAAATTACGATACCGCTATTGCATCGTCGAAAATGGATGTTGACCAAGATGACAAACCATCTAGCATTGCTAAACCAGATGAAAATTCAACTACAACATTAGCGTCGTCCTCAGAAAACACTTTGAAAGCTGCCAGTTCTAATTCAATTCTTGTAAACCCACGACAGGTAAAATATAAAATAGAATACTACCGTCAAGCGTCAACCGTTGGCGAATGCAATTGTTTTTACTATTTATCAATACAACGGAAACAGGAAACAGATGTTAATAATAATTGACATTAATTTGTTTATATGTATTACAGAGGGGTAACCCTGTATTGAAGTTTATTCGAAGCGTACCTTGGGAATATTCGGAAATTATTCCGGATTATATTTTAGGTTCCAATATTTGTTCTTTATTTTTAAGTGTGAGATACCATAATCTTCATCCGGATTACATTCATGAACGATTGAAAGAATTGAAGCATTCATTTGAACTACGCATACTTCTCGTGCAGGTGCATTCAGTTGACTTTGACATTATTAATTGCTATTTACTTATTTATATTATATAATATATGTGGGCATTATATTTGTAAGTCTACCTTTTCCTATTACAGGTGGACGTTTCTGATCCTTATCCAATTCTTAAAACCCTGACTCATATTGGCATGTTAGCAGATTTAACAATAATTCCAGTTCACAGTGCAGAAGAAGCCGGCAGAATTTTAGAAAACTATAAAATATATGAAAACAAGCCGCCAGACATGATTCAAGAAAAGCAAGACCCAAACTCTATGCAACAGGTAAAAATATAATGTTAATAATAGTAATAATCAACAATAAGTCAATAACAGTAACTTTGATAGATCATGCTAGAAAATTGTTTCTTTTAAAAGGTGGGGGATGCCCTGACTTCTATTAGATCTGTTAATAAGACAGATGCATCGACATTATTGAATGTTTTTGGATCGCTGGCAAAAATTTTGAAAGCGAATGTTGAACAAATCGCACTCTGCCCAGGATTCGGACCACAAAAGGCTCAAAAAGTTCACTCTGCTTTACATGAAAAGTTCAAAATGTCCAACGAAAATAAGAAATAAATTAATGTTTTTATTTACAACAATAGTTTATCTGCAGTTAACAAGACTGATAGTAGTAGCTTACGTTTGTATTTGTAACTTGCTGTACTCAAAAAATTTTCATTAAATATCTTTTGAGGAAAGCAAAAGAAATGGAACATCTTCCAACCAACTAGAATTGGCGAATATCAAAATTACTCACATGTTATCATGTTATGCAAAGAACTATCTTAAAATAACTGCAAGCATATTATACCGAAAAAATATGACAGAATACCATCAACAGAACATAACCATGCAGCATTTCGTCGAATATTATACTTAAACTGCATTATTTTTAAGCTATTTGGGCATTTTTTTAATTCCTAATAGCTGATGTCTTTCTTTATCGCGTTTTCTTGCTTGGTCGATATTTCGGTTTTTCCAATTTGACTTTCGTAGCTTGATGGGTCTGAAACACAATAGTCGTGTTAATTAATGAACTATATATTATAATGAGGTGCACGGGACACGGAAATTTATTACTATGCAACACTAAAACTGAACTTGTAAAGTTGACAATTATTGTATTTCGAATCTTACCTACTTCCAACGTAGCGACCTGTAAAATTTAGAACAATGAACAATATTAGAACTTACTATAGTATTTTATATTTAAGTGAATTTATAACATATGATAAACTGTGGACTGTGGAGGCATTACCGTCTAATTCCTTTATGGCTCGGACAAAGTCATTAGGGTCCTTAAACGAGACAAATCCATATCCTTTTGTCTTGTTAGTTCTTTTGTCTCGCACTACTTTTGCTTTCTGAAAAGACGGATATCTTCCAAATACCCTTGTCAATACTTCATCTGTAACATCATTTCCCAAATCTCCACAAAACAGTCGAAAATCATCTGTAAAAGATTAAAAAGGAAGGATTGCAATTATTAATTTCCTATGTATTATGACCAGTACGAATTACGAAACCGGAATATACTGTTAATAGATATATAATCATGGAGAGCAACAGCAACTTTAGAACGTACTAGTATCCCAGTCCAAAAGTGTAGAATCTTCCCATGCTGTTCCCCCGGCACATCTAATTATCTTTTTAGGTTTCTTTTCTTTATTTTGATCTTTCTTTTTCTTTTTCTTCATTTTCAATTTATCAGCTGCTCCGTTATCACTATTTCCAGAAGTTGAAGGCTTTCCACCGGCGTCACCAGACGCTGAAAATGTCTGCACGGAAGACGATGGCAAAGGTGACGGATTTGAAGGTGCTGAACTTGGTAGACTTGACACAGGTGGGGATGCAGGGACCGTAGAAGGAGCATGCAAAGTCAGACGAACTGCAGACGAGCTTGCTGTGATATTTGGTTGACTGGTAGAACTAGACGAAGAAGAAGCAGTTGATGCTGTTGGATGATGATGAATTATTGGTCTTACATGACTTGTTGATGTAGGAGCACTGCTTCGAACAGGTTTTGAAGAGTAGACTTGAGGAGCTCCACTAGATACGAAAATAATTAGAAAGACCATTAATTTAGTAAACTTATAGATGTAACGGATGATACTGGTGTACTGTCAACTGTAATATTACACAATAATAATAATAATTATTATTATTATTCATTATTACGCTTACTTCAACAGAAAAGCTTAGTATCTGATTTCAGCTCAGCACGTTTTTTTTATATATTTATTATGATTATCTAAAAATATAATTTACCTTATAATAACTGGTGTTGGTTTAGTCAAAAGGGGAGGTGCAGAAACGACTGACGTAACCGTTTTCCTCAGCTGTGTGGGAACAAACGCAGGTTTCGACAGTGAGGAAATTTCGGCCTCAAATCGGTCCATTTCCGATTCGATAACTTTCCATTTATTATCTCCTCCTTCAGCCATTTTAGATGGTTGTTTCTGTAATGAATTAGAATTGAAAAATGAATATAATATACTTTACTACTAACTAACTAATGAAGAGTATTAAAACAAAAATTTTTAGGCAATAATAATTGAATAATAATTGATAATAATTGATAATATAAACCAATAAATGTAACTTACTTAATTACTTAACTGTCTGTTCAATGCGGAAACTGCCAAACCCAAAACTGAATATTATAACAGACAGATTACTTGAGATTACAAAAAACTACAGTTAATAGTGAAGGAAGATAATATTTTTGGCCTGAAATACGCTTGCTTTACTTTTCAAACAGAAGAAGCAAGAAAATCAGCAGCAGCACACAAAATATTTATTTCATAATAAAAATAATGAATATATATTTTATTATAATGAATTATGAATAAAATATGAATATTATTTATTATTTATGTGGAGCAAAAAGACAAACTTGTAAACAAATGACAAAACCGAGACAAAATCCTAATCATTTATTAATTTAATTTGAATCGATGGCGCGAAAGCGGAGCGCCGAGATGTTTCGAGTTTTTCCAAGCGGTTGGATTTGAATATCGCTTTTGGCATTGTAGTACTAGGCTATTTCGTCTATTTCGTTATTGTTCGTTTCGTCATTCGTCCATTGCAAATTGCAATTGCTTTGGATCACTTTTGGAATGAATTCTGAATATTTCTGATGTTTACTTTTGCCTTCTATTCTTTGGTACTACCTACAACAAGCCTACAACTACGCTACGTGTACGGAGTGAGTAGAGTACGGTGTTGTCGGTGTTGCTTCGTCAAATCGGGGAATGAGAATTTCAAGAAAGAATAGTAATTGTTAACGTTTCGTTCACATTTTAGGTACGTACAACGTACGTCTTTTTCATATTATTATTATTATTATTATTCTAGATATCCCTGCTACTCAGATTCTGGCGATCACAATCCGTCATCCGTGATTATGTCGTAAAACAAAAACACCAATAAGTCATCAGCCACAAGCGCAACCAACAACTGCACAACGTTAAATAGCTCCAATCCCCAATCCCCTGTACCATTTCTAATGTTCCAGTCAACAAAGTTTCATATTCTTAGAAATATCATTAGTCGTGCATCGTAAAATCGTAACTGTTGCGACAAGGATTTAAAGATTGCATTTATTTATTTTTCCTGTTTATTTTTTTAATAATTCTGTATAGTATAATGTTTTGAAGTCGAGAGCTCGAGAGAGGGAGAAGGTGAAAACAGAAAATTCAAGACGGTTCCATTTTCGACAAAACTACGGAATTTAGACAACTGATAATAGTGATAATTCTCTATCGTTGATCGTTTACCTCTGCAAATTCTATCATCTATAATATACTTCTGTTAACTGGTAACTGGTAGGTGATTACCTCAACAATTCATTTACAAATCAGCTGATAAGAGGCTTTTGGTAAATATTATATTGACTTGGGCTTGACAAGGGGTGAAACTGTTTCAAAATATTAATTATTTATACATTTAATAGTTGCCAATGATGACTAGTACAGTTTCCAACCATTCTTCATCTTCGTCAAATTCTGACCCTAAAAAAGTCGCCAAGAAGATGAAGAAAAAGAAAGAAAAGAAAACACATCATTTGAAACACAAACATCATCGAAAATCTAAAAAGGAAAAGAAGTAAGTTCCAGCTATGTGTTTTTATTTAAGTTTCCAATTAGTTTTCTAATGCTTAAAACTGCAGCACGGCCAAGTATCCCTGCAACGTAAAACAACGTTTTACGATTAATAAAGGAGTACAATAGTTAATACAGTTTAATACAATAGATTGGTTGAATGAGGTTTTTTATTTTAATATAGGAAGACAATTTATAAAAAAAATATTTGCGCAAAGTAATTCAATAATT
Source organism: Tomocerus nigrus (assembly GCA_019776505.1). Taxonomy (NCBI): domain Eukaryota; kingdom Metazoa; phylum Arthropoda; class Collembola; order Entomobryomorpha; family Tomoceridae; genus Tomocerus; species Tomocerus nigrus. The sequence goes on from JABASI010001190.1 coordinate 20,888, forward strand.
TCATTTTTTTAATGTTCACAGGAAGAGCAAAAAGAAGCACAAGAAACAACGTGAAAATTCTCTAGAAAGATTACAGAAAGCTTTCGATTGTGACGTTGGCGTGGACGACACAAACATTAGATTGGAGTTGGGAATAAGTCCTACACTATCGTCACCGATACTAAAGGTATCTACTGTTGACTTGGATGCCGAGAATTCAATGAATTCAATTGAATTGATTGAAGAGGAAATGAATCTAGAAGAACTAATGCGCCAGAAAGAGCTGTTGCAGCGTCGATTGGGGGAAATTTCGAGGAAAGCAACGAAACCGGATGATGACGTCGAGATGGTTGCCGTGAAAGAAAGAGGTTGCTCGGTGGTGACTGTTTCTTCAAATGCTGTAATCAATTTCAAAAGGAATGACAATGGTGAAGAGAGGAAGAAAGATTCTCAGTACCAGCCGCGTGAGAAATATAGTTCTAAAAGTGAAACTAACAAGGCGGAAGGGAACAATAGTAACAAATGGCATCACCGAAAGGACAGGGACAGAAGTAGTAGAATGGACAGGACCAGTCCCGTTTCTAGTGGAAGGCAAGATAGAGGCAAAAGGTCTGCCAAAAGCCGACTAAGTACAGAAGATGCAAATAATCATGAAAGCCCCACCAAGAAATTGCGTACTAGAAGCAGAAGTCGAGAAAAGGACAGGGTCAAGGAAAAGGTAACTAAATCTGCCGATAGGGAAAAGGATAAGAAAGTTGAAGTAGAAAAGGTTGAAGTTGTAACCACTGCTGCTGTCGCTCCGTCATTATATCCCAGTAATTATGAAATAGACAAGCGGAAAGATCAAGCAAAGGAATTGATTAAAAATGAAGAATTAGATCGTAAGCGGGAAAGAGATGACCGGGATAGAGATCGGGAAACTAAACGCAATGATTCAAAATTTGATCGCAATTCTTTTAACCGAAACAGACACAGTGTCTCACCAAGACGGGAAAAGCCTAATTTTAATTCTGATAGGGATAGGCGTGTAATCGGTAGAGGAGATAAAAGAGATAACTGGGATAGAGATCGTTTTAATAGACCAAATGTGGAACGAGTCAGGCGAGATTTTCATCATGACAGGGATAGAAGAGTCAGGAACGATAGAGGTAATGATCGCGACAGATTAGATAGAGACAGAGACCGCTACCGCAGAGGAGAAAGAGATGGCCGTGATCGTCGCCGGGTTGGTGATGGAAATAAAAGCAAACAACCAGCAAAAGCAGAAACTGAGTCGGAAGATGACATGTAAGTCTTTCTGTTTAATTAATATTTGAATAATTGTTTTGATATAAATATCACTATTCACTATTTATATTTATTATAAACAAGAATACATACTTCATGCAATAATGCAGCAAAAACTAAAGCATAGGACCTGTCAGCTTATTGTTTTTCAGAAGTTTAGCTTTGCCTTTCCTCGTGGGTGAAAGTGAAAAGATTCAACAGTATCATGCAGTTATCTTCTGTGTTCTTCATTGTTGTTGTATGAAGTTGCTGCCTTTTACAGTTTTCTGTTTTGACTTATAAATATTTGGCAGACTCTATAATGTAATTACTTTTGTTTTGCCGAAACACAGGGAAATGGATATAAAAATGGATGACGATGAAGAAGATGAGGAAGCCATTATTCAAAAACGGCGCAAAGAACGGGAAGAACTTGTCAAGGTAAGAGCAGCTAAGGTCTAATTTATATGTTAAGTAAAGCATAAATTATAGTCATCACTTGATTTACATAATTTACAATGACAATTCAATATTTAAATTATAATGGAACATATTTTTAAAACAGCGATTGGGGGCCGCCGGAGAAGAGACGAATATGTCAGTTGGGTCAAAATCGAGTATGAGTCCTGCAGATGGTCGTGTTTTGTCTGAGCAGAGTGAGAACACTCTCGATAGTGATAGTAAACTTTCTAACTCTTTACAATCTAAATTGTTACAATCTCCTCCAAACAGCTCTCAGAAGAAAGCCACACCAAATGATGATGATCGGTCTGACAAGGAAAGATCAGAAGTGCGTTCTACCTCCAATTCCCCTACTCCTACCGACAAAAAAAACAATAAGGAGAAAGTTCAGACACATGATATATTTGCTGAACAAGACATGTTTTCAGAACATTTCGATGTAAGTATTTATTTAAATAAGTATAAAATTATTATTTACATGTTAAGGCGCTAGAAAGCTAATATATTTTCTCAATTTTACAGTAAATAATTTTTCTTTGGCACCAATTGTCAAAATGTACCAATTTACTACTAAAGTAAGAGATGAAAATTACCTAAACTCTATTAATTTGATTTCTAGAGCCCTTCTGATGGAGTAGAGGGACGAGTTATGGGTAGAGACGAAAATCCAAATTTGACGGATAATTGGGATGATGCAGAAGGATATTATCGCGTAAGAATTGGGGAAATGTTAGATACGCGTTACACTGTTTATGGATATACTGGTCAGGGTGTGTTCTCGAACGTTGTCCGTGCTAGAGATGCTGCTCGTGATCAGGAAGACGTCGCAGTCAAGATAATTCGAAACAATGAAATCATGCACAAGTCAGGATTGAAAGAATTAGAAATACTAAAGAAGCTTAATGATGCTGATCCAGACGACAAATATCATTGTGTCAGACTGAAGCGGCACTTTTTCCACAAGCAACATTTGTGCATGGTATTCGAGCCTCTGTCAATGAATCTACGAGAGGTTTTGAAAAAATATGGAAAAGATGTCGGTCTTCATGTTAAGGCTGTTAGATCATACGCTCAACAGCTGTTCTTGGCTTTGAAACTGCTGAAAAAAGCCAATATTCTTCATGCCGATATCAAACCTGACAATATTTTGGTAAGAACTATACGGAAAATTACTATGCTAAAACTAAACTTTTCATTAATTCTAAGTCTTTCTAGAATAGCCAAAATATGTTCTGACTGATGGATATTTTTGATTTTCTGGTTTCAGGTCAATGAGAGCAAACTGGTTCTAAAGCTTTGCGATTTTGGTTCTGCTTCTCATTCTTATGAAAATGAAATCACCCCATATTTGGTCAGCAGATTTTACCGAGCTCCAGAAATCAGTAAGTTTCTATTTTTTGTTATTAAGAAAGGTGATAAGTTTATTTCGTACCTAATTATCCCCATCATTTTGTTTTATTTCTATAATTATTGCAGTAAACAGAAGTAGTGTCTCATATCAATTTCTACGTACTAATATTTTTATATTTTTTATCACACGAAATCGACGTAAATTCCTTTTTGAGACCAGGAATGCTGAAACAAACAAGTTGTTACAAACGACGAGTTATGTTGCGTAGACAGGTAGTTAACGTACATTATTCAAAATATTTACTGTCAACTGTGATTATGCAGCATAGTCCGCCATTTTGTCAAATGACAGGACACCAAATTACCAAGTTTGACGTATTCGTTAGTCTTAGTTATTCTCCGTCCCCCAATTTCAGGGAATCGAATTCTATTTTTGACCGTTCAAACAAAAAAAATCGATTAAAACACATCGCATGGTCGAAGTCCACGAGGTCGGCGACAATTCTTCATCCAGGAGAAATAAATATTTCGGCGTATTTTGTCATTGTGTTTTGCTATTGTTAGGGAAAAGCAAACCTGCAAGAATTGCATAATTCGATCCCCTATTCAGTTGCTATAATGTTGTCAAAGATTTATTTATGTAAATAAGTCTTCTTCTAGCTAAGTAATTTAGTGAAAATATTTTTTTAAACTAAGCATTCGTTAATGGACAACAGTAATAATGTAAATGTGACTTTTGAAAACTAGTTTTAGGATTACCGTACGATTTTGGACTTGACATGTGGTCTGTAGGCTGTACTATATATGAAGTTTATACTGGAAAAATTCTATTTTCTGGGAATTCTAACAATCAGGTATGTGCGTATATTAAATGAAAGTTGGATTTGTATTTTATACATTCTTAAGTTAAATTTGAATTTTAGCAGCTCTAAATGTAATTTTTTGATATGTTGCAGATGATAAAGTATTTCATGGACTTCAAGGGAAAAATGCCTAATAAAATAATTCGAAAAGGTGCGTTCAAAGATGACCACTTTGATGCAAATTGCAGTTTTCTCTACAGAGAAGTAGACAGAGTTACAGAAAGGGTAAGTACTAATAGCTATTTCACCTTTTTCAAAGTTGTAACTAAAAGGCACATAATTGACGTTTCTGACTCACATATTTAACATAATTATTTTTTGAATGCCTAATTAGTATTTTTGATGGCATGATATTATTTCTCTTTCTCAGGAGAAAATAGTGACTATGGGCACAATCAATCCTTCTCGAGATTTGCTGAAGGAACTGGTCGGAAATCAGGATCTGCCCCCTGATCAACTGAAGAAAGTGACGCAGTTGAGGGATATGCTGGATCGGATATTTATGTTGGACAACAGCAAGCGAATAACTCCCAGTCAGGCGCTGGCTCATCCGTTCATAAGCGACCGAATATAATGCGCATCAATTTATTGTTCACTACACTTGCCTCTTCGTCCACTGGGGAGTATTATCATTTCAATCTACTGATTCACTGCTATGTGAATACAGAATATAAATGGAAGATGCTTTAATGCACTTGTATAACCAAATTCATTTAATGTAAGTTGTCTGTATCTTTATTGTCGTATCTGTAATGACTCTGTGCTGTGGTCTGTGACTCTAGTTGATTACGCATAGCTAGTATTTAGTACATTTAAACAACCAGACAGACATGATATGATAATTAGTAATGTAGATATTCGTTTTACAAAACTTTCTCAATGTTAAATGTATATGGTTACAAATTACATGTGTATTGTTGGATAGACACTCTTATTGCTAGTACATATTAAGGGCATTAAGGAGTTCAGTTGAGTTACTGTTATTAAATTAATCATAAGTTAAGAGGAGCACGAGTAATGATAATGTTTGTTAATGTAAACAATGTGAAGGATTTTTATTTAATAACGATTATCATTGTTTATATGAATTTTTTGAATGCAAAAAGTTGAATTTGAATTTCAATAATATAATACATAATACTACTTTTTTGTTTATTGTAGTAAAATAGCAATAAGATTGGCTACATTATGTCTGATTCTGTCTGATTCGATTCGACTGATTCCTAATGCTAAATACTGAAAAATTATCATATTTTGGATTATTTGCAATTAGAAGTTGCATTAAATGTAGAAAGCGCAGAGTAATCAAATGTATTTAGGTTGACTTGCATTATTTTATCATTAGATATAGTATTAGAAAATAAAAAAGTAGGACCAACAGAAATGTTATTATTATATTATACTAACTGGAACACTAGTTTAGTGCTGTAATGCGCATACCTATATTATTATAATAAAATTGTTAATACAAGTTAATGAAAGAAGTAATATTATTATTGATCAGTAGAAAAGAAAAGGCTGCACCAAGCAAGTCAAGATAATAGTATTAAAATGAAAATACTGTTTGCATGAAATATTTATCTAGTTCCTTTTCTTACTAAGCAGAACGTATTGAATGAACTGTGTAGAAAATGTATATCAATTAAATCCAGACGTTTGCACACAAGAGGAATGTAATATGAGTGGCTACCTCGACAAAATAAGAAAATTATTTTTAAGTAAGGAAAAGTATCAAATCAATACTGCCCTGAATACAGTAAAATTAATACTGCACAAGGAAATAGGAATATCAAGGCAGACTGTTCAGGGTATTGACGGTATTAGTAATCATGAATTATTTAATTGTGGTGTCAATAGCACTTTGATGTTTTAAATGTGCCAAGAGCATACTTTTGCTCTTGACTAACTATATATTATAATATTATGTGTATGTATAAGTTACAACATGCAAATCCTGTTATAGCGATAATTAGCGAATGGTGAAGTTGGTAAATATAAAATCCATGTTACATTGTCAGCGCATAGATTCATAATTTTATTCCTTTATACTTTATCGTTTTGTTGTCTCTTGTCTGCAATAGAAAATATAGTCTTATTAGGCAAAGACGAATGTCACTTTATAGGTGACAGTGCTTATGATGTTCACTGTTGGTTATATAATTCAGCCATGTAATTAATAAATCTATGAATTGTGTCCTGCTGTGCTGGCTCTCCTTTGTTCACTGTATTCATGGACATAATAATATTGAATATATATTTTTTTAAATTGCAAAGTGGGATTTCGCCATTAAAAAATCTATATTTTAAGAAAAAAAAATACTACGCTCCCTGAAGTGCAACCATTGCTTTCCCACAGAAAAAGTTTTCTACCCTCTTTTGAAATCTGCAAATACCAACCGTCGACATTTACCTCCATTAAAATTTTGAAAATGAAAATAAAAATTTAAAAAGTATTCTAGC
>JABASI010001191.1:0-27263 GCA_019776505.1 Tomocerus nigrus
CTTAATGGGAAATTGGGAATACTGAATACACCACAACACCTAATAATTTATTTGCATTTATATTGGTATCGATATCTTTAATCATCTAATCTCATTCGTTGTGATTGTTGTGTTTATAGTTTATAGTGCCCCATAGACATTCTCCAAGCGAGCTTTTTGCGCGCCATTTATTTATATTTGTGTTGTACAGGGGACACTAAAATATTTTGTAAAAGACACAAAATAAATAGAAAAATAATTTGGATTGAGTAAATTGAATTTCAAGAAAGAACAATATTATGGAGTTCATTTATTGTACATTATGTGTCAGCAATAAATGCTTACCAAAAGGAGCAGAAGTCACTCCAGGTCTCGCGTCCTGCAATCCACACGGAGGAGGTAAAGAAATTATATTAATTACAAATCAATTAAATAACAAATAAAAAATAGATAATCATAATCATTAAATTGTTTTGTTGTCCACATATTTCAACTACCTATTTCATGTTATGTGACATGTATCTTGCCTTGTTTTTATTAACAGTTAATAAAGTATTGAAGAATGGATCTCAAGTGTTATTTTTGGTACGACAAATGCTGGAAATACCTCAAGACATCTGCTGCACATTTTTAGCAGATTATGGTGATCCTTGTTCATGGATGGATTTCTGCGATTCTTGTTCGGCTTTATTACAAAAGGGTAAACTCGTTTTTGATCAGATGATGACTCTTCAAACGCAGTTCAAGACCTTACAAAATCAAATAAAGAATCAAATGACTGATATTCAAATGGAAAGAAAGTTGGACGAAGGCAAAAGAAGAGTTAAACAAAGAATACGGTCATATATTTGTCATGATAAGGGTAAATATGTAAATAATTAAATTTAGTTTCCAGGTGCGTTGCCAGCAGTTCATAAGATTTCAATTATCATGCAAACCATATATTTATAATGTCCATTATTTTAAATTCTAGGGATTTCCAGTGTTAGAGTAGCAAATACTATTTGTAAAGAAGAGAAAATTGACGACGATTCATCTTCAGATCATGACGCGACGGAATCGATCTGTTTACCTGAGGACGACTCATTTCTTTATCCAGATGTTGTGATAAACGAATGTGATGAGTTTGAACATCAATCTGAAGATATGGATCCTCTTGGACTACCAGAAAGTGGTGAGATATGTAACTTGGACATACAAATTGACCGTTTGATTAGCAAGGTTTCAAAATAGAAGTAAATATTTTATATATTGTAAAACAGAAGTTTTATATATTGTATTTTATATATTTTGTATTATATATTGTTGTGAATTAACTGCCATTAGAAACCACGTTACGAAACAATTAATTTGGTCTGGGATGGTGGAACTTGGAAGTACTTTGTGTTTTGCATTTTGCTGCGTGCAATTTGATTCGAAAAATAGTGTATAATCGTGCACACAATACGAGGAGGAAGCAAATGCGTATATTGTCAAAAGGATCTGATCTCAGGTCTTAAATTGGCAAAATTGTAATTGGAGAATTTTTTTTAGATTTGCGAATTTATTACTTAGTTGGATTTTGGCCAATTACAAAGTAAGTTTTTTAAACAAAGGCACACTACATAGTACAGAGGCCTTCTGCTGGCCTTCTAGGTTAGTCTACAACTGTACGTTAGTGGACCGGTCTATTTAACAGGAAATATGGCAGTGTTTTTCCGATTAATCGTAGTTTTTTAGTCATTAATTATTCATTGTCAATTGACGATAAAGTTTATTTATCTATATATATAGTTAACCCTAAAATCAGTAGTGCCATTCATCAGCCAGAGATTTGATTTATTGAGCATTCCATGTAATTGGCGTTGTTTTTGTGGTTACAGGGGAGGAGAATGTTAATAATGACGAGTTGGAGAAAATACAAGGATCAGAGTTTATTGAAATTGAACAGATAAAATTGGAACGAGAATTTCTTCCAGAAACGAGTGATGGGAATTTTAGCGCAATCTCAATTAGTGTCAACAATGAACAATGTGAAGCAGCCATATCATCCACTTATATCATTCCACAAATAGTCAAAGAAACAAATGTAAATCAAAATGTTTTAAAGAAAACGCACAACAAAAAATATAGGTGTGCGTTTTGTGGCAGGCATTTCAAAACGAATAGCCATTTAAAAGTGCACGAAAAAATTCACACAGGAGAGAAACCTTTCAAATGTGAAACGTGTGGCAAAGCATTCCGCGTATCCAATTCCCTAATTGAACATCAAAGGCGTCACACAGGAGAAAAACCCTACAAATGTAATTTTTGCGAAAAAGCTTTTCCCGCAGCTAGTGAATTAGCTCAACACACAAGAAGGCACACCGAAGACAAACCATACAAATGTAGATTTTGTGACAAAGGTTGCGTGGGGACCTCACAGCTGAGGGTCCACGAAAGAATTCACACTGGAGAAAAACCTTTCAAATGTGACACTTGTGGGGACGCTTTTGCCAATTCCAGTGGCTTAACTCAGCATCTGACGAGTGCTCATACTGGAGTCAAGCCGTATAAATGTGAGATGTGCGGGAAAGATTTTGCACTTCCTGGTCAACTAAATTGGCATAAAAAAGCTCATGCTGGAGGAAAGCCATACAAATGCAAATTATGCGAAAAAGCATTCATTCATTACCATGAATTAACGCGTCATAAAAAAGAGCATAATACCTAGGAAGGGGACATGTCCATTTTTTTGTCGATGTAAGTCGTGTTAAATTTAAAACTAATAAATCATATAAATGCGCATAGATAAAAATTATTGATGTTAATGTGTCGTCTCCAGGAAAAGTTCTCAAAAATCGATGTATTCGGTTAGGTTATTTATCTTGTACAATAATAACAACTGGTAGATTATACTCAGTTAATAGTATATTATTATGTCTGTAAAAGCATTTTTTGTCCAATTTGTTTTTTTTTTTGGTATTGTTATACGTATCTAATACCTTTGTCAGGTTATATGGTGGCAATTGAGGAATAGAGCTGTAGTGATGTGTCATGTGTACTGATTTTAATTGTTGTTCAGTTGAATGTTTGAAATAAAGCTAAATTCAAATTCTATTGTATTTGCTTTATGTCCGACATCAGATATGTTTTGGATTTCTTGGGAAAATGATAAGGCGTTTTCTGGAATAAGTTCGCTAAAAATTGGATTTCATGTGCACCCTTTTTTAAGAACCAGGAATACTTAAGTTTTAGAGTAGAGTAGGTAGTAGAATAGCAGGAGAGTGAGTTTTATAATAAATGGAAATTATAAACATTATTATATTATAATAATATCATTCATTGAAAATTAAATTATAATATCCACGGGAAAATATCGAAGACTCGACTGTTATTTAGCAGCATTCCAGCTTTCCAGCAATACCAATCTTGTAGTCCTACTACGACCACTATTCTACAATGTGAAAAAAAAAGTTAGAATGAATTATTATCACTTTTGCCAATTGCTGGTTGCCATTGTCTGTCATTTTCGTTGACAATGCAAATATGCAGCTTTACCAAAATACACATAAGAGCAAAACAAGTGGGGCAGTGGGGTACGGTGAATTCTTGACTTTTACATGTAAATCGTCCAATTTTCAAATTCCTTCGATTTTATCGAAAAAATGAAATTGAGTAGTGAGTACGCTATACATTTCTGAGATCTTTTGATTGATATCGATTGCTGTTCGGCCGGATCCGGAATTTCAACTATTATTGGTAACTTGAGTTGAGAATTGAGATCGAAGAAATAATATCCAGCCAAAGATCTCAGGAGCTTAGGTAAATGGTATTTTGAATATTTTGGTGTCTCATAGTCTCATGTCTTCGATAGGCACTAAATAACCTAAAAGTAGCTGCAATGCAAAAAGAAAATCCCTAAGAGGGCCTTTTCGCGCCATTTATTTAAACTTATGTTTTACAGGGAAAGACTAACAGAGACTAGGAGAATACTAACAAAACAACAACAACTAAGACGAACTAACAACTACTTGTATTATACGTGTGAAGAAAATCCTAACTACAACTAATCATGAATTGTAAGAAAAGTTCAAAATTTCAAAAATAATTTAGTTATGTAAATAATTATGGAGGTCACCTATTGTACATTATGTGTCAACAAATGCTTACCAAAGCAAGGAACATTAGCAGCAGGTAATGAAAATATACAAATAACGGTTGAATGGGTTGCTTACGGGTTATTGGGACACAAAAATACTTGCACAATTTGTACCAAAAATGTCAAAACAATTTTTTGGAGATCTGGGCGTTTTGCGTTTCAGACAATTTAGAGTCACTTTGGGGGTGGTCATGTTTTTGGTTGGGGAAGATGCAGCAACCTGTGTTGTTGTGATTGTGACATAGACTTTCCTTCGTTGGAGCTCATTCTCAGATGGGCGAAAGGCATCTCATTCGATTTGCCATAAGTTTCCGTTCCTGAAACTGGTTTAATACAATTTACTTCCAATGGGGCGAAATCTTGTACAACCGAAAATATGACCACATCCAAACACCAAATCGAATCCAAATTGTCTGAGACGTCCAGATCTGCAATAAAATACTCAGCATTTTTGGCACAAATTGTGAAGATACTTAAAAACTGTTTGTGCCCCAATAAACCGTAAGCAACCTGTGAATGGATTAAAATAAAAAATAGAAACATTATTATTTACATGCATTTTATTGAGGTACGACTTGTTTTTTTTATAAACAGGCAGCGAAAAAATGAAGGATGGATCTCAAGTGACATTCTTAATGCAAAAAATATTGGAAATACCTCTAGAGATGTGCTTCACCTTTTCAGCAGATTATGGCGATCCTTGTTTGTGGATTGATGTCTGTGATTCCTGTTCGGCTTTTGTGACAAGGGGGAAACTCATTTTTGATCAGATGACTGGTTTGCAAAAGCAGTTCAAAACATTACAATACAAATTCAAAAATCATATGCTTGACATTCAAATGGATGGAAAGTTGAACGAAAGGAAAGGGAAATTCAAAGAAAGAATACGGTCATTCTATATTAGTCGTAATGGTAAATATTAGTAAAGATGTAAATATACATGAGTGCAATATTCAGATGTATCATCCATAAATAATGAAAAGTTTTAAGTTTTCAATGATTATACTACAAATTATTGTAATATCGCACATTTTAATTGCAGAGATTTCGAGAGTAGGAGATACTGTTCCTAAAGAAGAAGAGATTTACGACTTTTCACCTTCTCATTCTCAATCTTTTGACGAAAAAGCATGGGAATTGAGCTGCCTACCTCCGCCGACCAATAGTGATAACAGCGTATCTGGTAAGATTATGCTTGGATGACTGTTGTTTATCCATGAGATGCTAAAATAAAGAATGGTGATTAATTTTAGTAATTATCATTATTAGTTTTGGAGACTAAACAATTTTTTGGTAAATGATCATAAGGGAGTTTTTAAAACGAATTCTGTAAAGGCGTTTCTAGTCAGTCTACGATATTTCACAATTACACGACACTGCACACTGGCATTATCAGGAACTGATTCAATTTCTGCTGCCGGTTTTATTGTCATAGTTTTTCATCCGTGAGTCACCGTTTCCTTAGTTTATTATGGTAGTTGTCGATTGCTTTTATATCGATGAAGTAGTCATGGCTGACCAAATATTAGAGATACCCTGACGTTGGATTGGAGGTAGCATTGATTGATTGAATTGTCAATTTGTAATTGAAATGATTTTGTGGTTTCAGGAGAAGACGGTGTTAATGACTATGCGTTGGAAGAAACACAAGAGTCAGAGTTTGTTGAAATTGATCCGATAAAATTGGAACAAGAATTTCTTCCAGAAACTAGTGAAGTGGATTTTAGCACATTTTCATGTGAGAGCAATGAACATTCTGAAGTTGCCGAATCTCCCACTTATATCATTCCACAAATAGTCGAAGAAACTAATTTAAATCAAAATTTTCTTACGCAAACGCACAACAATATATATAGATGTCAGTTTTGTGGTAAAAATTTCAAATACAATAGCGACTTGAAAATACATGAAATGATTCACACAGGAGAGAAACCTTACAAATGTGAAACTTGCGGACTAGCATTCAGTAAATCCAAGTCTTTAAATCGACATCGAAGACGCCACACAGGCGAAAAACGATTTAAATGTACTGTTTGTGAAAAGGCTTTCTTCACATCAAGTGAACGAAATCAACATAGAAAAAGGCATGGCGAAGATACGTCAAACGAATTAAACGAACATGAACAAGTACACACTGAGGAAAAACCTCTCAAATGTTACATTTGCCGAGAGGGTTTCAGTGACAACAATTCTTTAATTCAGCATTTAAGGAGCCACACAGGAAAAAAACCATATAATTGTACACGTTGTGAAAAATCGTTCAGCACCCCCAGTAATCTAATTTTACATGAAAGAAGACATACCGAAGAAAATCCACACAAACGTAGATTTAGTGAAAAAGGATGCGCGAGTAGCTCAGAACTTGCGGTCCACGAAGGAATTCACACTGGAGAGAAACGTTACAAATGTTTCACCTGTGAAAAAAAATTTTCAAGTCCCAGTGCCTTAAGTCAGCATATGAATGTTCATACTGGGGTGAAACCCTATAAATGTGATATTTGCGGGAAAGATTTGGCAACTAATGGCAGTTTAAAGGAACACAAAAAAAGACACGCCGGGGAAAAGTCATACAAATGTGAACTTTGCGGTAAAGCCCACGTTTCTTCTTCCGAATTAAAGTCCCACTTAATAACTCACACTGGAGAAAAAAACTTTCAATGTGAAACTTGTGGAGCAGCATTTTCCACCTCCAGCTGTTTAAATCGGCATAAAGTAGTACACACTGGGGAAAGGGCGCATAAATGTTTAGAGTGTGGCAAATTTTTTGCAGATCCTTCCGGCTTGAGAACGCACAGAAGAGTTCACACCGGAGAAAAACCGTATAAATGTGATGTTTGCAAGAAAGATTTTACTCAAATGAGTTCTCTAGTCACGCATAAAAGAATTCATACTGGAGAAACGCCGTATCAATGCGACATTTGCGGAAAGGCTTTCAATCAATCCGGATCCCTGATTTCCCATCGAAAGACTCACGCTAAAGAAGCGACGCCACTTTAATATAAATTTTATGAAAAGTGATTTTCTAATCATCTCAAATAAATGCAAACTGGACTGAAGAAATTTTTACAGCAGAAATGTGAGTTTAAAAATCACGGAAACCCTATACACAATAAGACTACAACGAAAAGGATTCCTTTCGATGACCCAACCGTATGCAAATTTTTTCAGAATTATAAAGCCATTTGCAGTAACCCTTACAATAGTAATTTTGCCAAAGTAATACAGCAGTACACTATAGTGGTGAATGAATTTTCTTTGAAACTTTATTTTCAAACTACAAAATTATACGACAAGCATTAATGAACATGTATTATGTGACAATCTGGTAAAGTTATTGTGGTTGTTGTGTTGTAGTATTACATTTGATAATAAAATATACGTAAATGTGTATATTCTTCTAATAAAGTCTGTCTTGTAAACGATACATTACTGTTTTGTAAAATGCATTGAATTATTATACACTACCATGGAAATAGACTCTTAAGAGCGTTCCAGAATAGCCTTTTGCATCCTCGACTTTATTAATCTTTAACCAAAACCATTTACATTGAAAGTAATTTTGACATCAAGAGATATTAGTCAGTCAGATATCAGGATATCAAGAGATAGACTTTTCATTACAGAGTACGGTACATAGAAATGGTTCTTTTGCTATTTTTGGTCTCATTTATCTTTAATTAAAACTTAATAAAAATTCAATACGAGACAATTCAGTTCATCAGAAAATTCTGAAGTTGTGACATACTATATGACTGACACTGAATGCTAGTACAACATAATTTTCATCTGAAATGGAACAGTTTCTAAAATTTTGAAAATTGTAATTAAATTGAAGGGGATAATTCATAAATTACGGTATAGATTCAACGATTTTTTTTATAAACAACTATTCAACACACTGACTTTTCATTGGAATTTCGATTATAGTAATTATGATGCATGAAAATATTTAGTGAAAGAGATACAAGAATCAATCACTTCAGAAGATCAGACTTCAGATTTATTTCATTCACTTCACGACTTTACTTCACTCTGGCCCTCCATCCTTGATGCAAAACGGCGGCAGTGTAATGGGATTTTAACTTTCCATTTTCACATGTAACAGAACAAGTCAATCATTGTCAATCATCAGTCTTTTTTTATTGTTACTTTTTTTACCTGAATTGATTTCTTAAAGTGGCAAATAGCAGTATTGAATATGGAGCCAGTTTATTGCACATTGTGTGTGCAAGAATGTCAACGAAAAGGGGAAATAACTTTACCAGGAGGATCGCGACGAGGTGAAGGTGAAACAAACCAAATCAAAATTTAATTAGTCATCTAGCATCTAGTATTGCTCTCTAGCTCGACTCTCTTTCTCTTATATAATAAAAAATAAGCAAAATATATTGGCAACCTTTAAAACGACAATTTTGGATTAAAAAATGTATTTTTTTGTTGGTCATTGGCCATTGGTTAGTCATTTGTTATTTTACTGATGAAAATTAATTGCATGGTTCATGTTCAATGTCTTTAGCAGCATTAAATGAAGAAGAGGAGTTATTGAAGGATGGACTGCAAGTGATATTCTTGATGCGAAAAATATTGGAAATACCTCTAGATGTTTGCTGCACCCTTTTAGCTAATTATGGTGATCCGTGTTCTTGGATTGACTTCTGTCATTCCTGTTCGGCTTTGGTACAAAATGGGCGACATATTTTTAACCAAATGACGCTTTTGCAAAAGCAGTTCAAGACCTTACAAAACCAAATCAGAAATGAAATCACTCAAACAGTTTCACTTCACAATTTAATTGGTGAAATGAAAATGGGACCAAAAGAAATTATAACGTCATTTATCAACCAAGGTGAGTCATTCATTATAGCTCCGAAAGTCCGAAATGTTTACAGTTTACTGATACCATTTAAAAAAATAAAAAAACTCACTGAATTTTTTCTTGTTTTTAACAGTGAATATATTGCCTGATGTCGATCTTTCTTCAAATAGTAAAGCTGCGACGGAATCGAATAATGCCACCGGTGACATAACTGAACATAGTCAACTTATTGCTATGAAAGATGAGTTGTACCCGGACGACTTTGTTGGGGATGCATTTAATGTTTTGTCGTACGAAACTGAAACTGATAACTTTTGTTCTCAAGATGATGACCCGCTTCGACTGGATGAAAGTGGTAAAATGCTTTTTACGAGAGACATAATGTTGATATGTTTATGTTGAGGTTCCAGTAAAATAAGATTGAAGTGAAGAACTAATGTCCTTAAAGTTCTTACTTACGGTGTAAGTGGATGGTGTGGCAGGTTTTGGCGTTGCGTTTCTAATGTTGGTATAGGGGAAGACACTTTTCCGAATTTCGTTAATAGAATTTTCATTAGAATTGACGCACATTTTCTGTAAGCCAACAAAAAAAAATCCGCAGCGTTTTTTTATTTTCCGTGATTCACTTTTCTATTTTACTGCATGTTGAATTTTTATTTTTTTATTTTTACTATTTTTACTATTGTGCTCTTTGAGTTCAACCAACCAAACTTGAGTTTTACGTTTTCAGTTTACCTTGACAAAATTTTCTGTCTTTATCCTAGTTCAATTTAAAGCATGAAAAAATATTTATAACTGCTGTCTGGTGACTTTTCCCAGTTGATAAAAAACTAACAACTCAGTGAAAAAATCCTATATGTTCCAATCATTGGTAAAATTTCAAAAACTTATTGAGGTCTCGGTTTTTAGAAAATAATCTCCTTACTTCTTGGGATTTGGCTGTAAAAGAAGACGCACATTTGCATCAACTCAAGCAAGCTGAGAGGGAACAAGAATTTTATTGTGAAGTGAGGTCCGATGGAAATTCTAATAATAAAGGCTCCTCCAGTGCAGGGACTGTGAATTATGAAGATGTGAATGTGTCCAGTGATTTAAATGAACATGATTATAATGAACCGAATCAGCAACCTGTTAGGCAAAGCACAGTCAGTGAAAAACACGACAAGCTTACGAAGGTCACCTGTAATAGCCAAAGATTAAAGACACACAATCAAACCCACGCTGAGCATAAATGTGACATTTGTGAGAAAGTTTTCCATCGTAAGAAATCTTTGGTTCAGCATAAGAAAGGTCCTGTTGGCGACAAGATGTATAAATGTAAATTTTGTGGCAATGGCTACATTTTCCGCTGCGAATTAATTATGCATGAAAAGAGCCACACTGAAGAAATACCGCATAAATGTCAGATATGTGGTGCTGCTTTTCATAAATCCAGTAACTTAATCCAGCATCATAGAGAAATGCACCCTGGAAAAAGCTACAAATGTCAAACTTGTGGGAGATGTTTTAAAGCGGCTGGTGACTTCCAAGTCCACGAAAGGATTCACACTGGAGAAAGGCCGTATGAGTGTGAGGCATGCGGAGAAGCCTTAATTTCATATAAAGCCTTAATCCTTCATCGTAGGAGCAATCATACGCACAGACCGCACAAATGTAAAATATGTGGGAAATGTTTTACGGCGGTTAGCACCTTAAAAAAGCACCAAAGAATTCACACGGGAGAAACGCCACAAATGTGAAACATGTGGGAAATGTTTTTTAGCCGCTGGTCCCTTAAAACAATACGAAAAAATAGAAAAACATTTCAAACACGAAACTTGAGGGGACGCTTTTAATTGCTCATCCACTGGGATTTGGAATGAACTCAGCAAATGAGTGCTCATACTATAGAGTCAAGCGTATGTGATATTTGTGTGGGGAAAGTTTTGCAAGAATTGGTCATTGAAACACGAAGTACATACTGGAGAAAAGCTACACAAATGTTTTCGAAAAAATCTTCATTAATTTCCAAAATTCAAATGTAATGTAAACATTCTCCTAAATGGAGAAAAACCATTTCCATGTGACATTTGCAAATAGACTTCAACCAATTTGGAGAACAGTAATATCAAAGTAAAAAACTGTAGCAATATATTTAGTTGCGGAACTCACCCCATCAGAAACTTTTATTTTCAAACTACTAATTATATTATGAGTCATTATAATCCGAGTAGTGTGATTATTACATTGTAGTATATTAGAGTATAGCTAATAAACTACTGACTACATAAAAATTTATATTATTCTTCATAATGTTTCTGTTTTGATTTTTTTGGAACATCTAGTAAATTGTCATGTATTGGTGATAGAATCCTCAGGGTCGTTCCAGAAGAGTAGCTTTAACATTTTGCATCTTTGATTTTATACGAGACAATACACGGTACTAGAAAGTTCTAAAATTGTGACACGACAGACTGGAATGTAGTATTAGGTACCATACCATAATTTACGCTACTGAAATGGCCAAGTTTTCTAAATTGATTTCAATTTTCAAGGGGATAATTTTTGTATGTTTAACGAATAACGAAGTGGATTTACTATGTTTTTTGTATAAACCAAAACTGCTGAATACATTATAGAGGGTGACTTCTTCACTGTGATTAAATTGTGGCAAAACGGCTACCAAAATGCAATTAGTAAAAAAATATTTAGCAAAATAGATTCAACTTGATTCAAGCATCAAGGAAATAAACTTCTATAAGACTAAAGAAGACTCAGACTTGGTTCATAGTTCATTCATTCCCTTCAGGAACAGTCAATCGCGGTGCGAAATGGGCGGGAAGTTTGTGCATCTGGAAATCATTTGAAATAAGGATATGAAACACAATTTATTATTTTTGAATTTGAAATGAATTGATTTTTAAAAAGTAGCAAATAACAATATGGAGCCAGTCTATTGCACATTGTGTTCCAAAGCATGTTTACAGAAAGCGGAAATAGCTTTAACTTTAGATGACTGCAACCAAGCACGGCCCCAACTAGGTAAACCGTAAAACAAATATTTTATGTAATCATATGTATGTAATCAGTAATCATGTGTTACTGCGTGTCTATCCCTCTCTCGTCAACTCGTCACTCGGTGTCCTATATCATATATGATAATGAATAAAATCTTATATTGAAAAATTTGAAATGACAATTTAGAAAAATGGTATTTTTGTTGGTTATTACTGACTGATTAAAAATGATCAATTGTTTATATTATTTATGTTCAATGTCTTTAGCAGCAGTAAATGAAGAGGACGATTTACTGAAGGATGGACTGCAAGTGATATTCTTGATGCGAAAAATATTGGAAATACCTCAAGATGTTTGCTGCACCTTTTTAGCAGATTATGGCGATCCTTGTTCGTGGATTGATTTCTGCGATTCCTGTTCAGCTCTGGTACAAAAGGGACGACTTATTTTTGATCAGATGATGACGTTGGAGAAGCAGTTCAAGATCTTACAAAATAAAATTACAAATGAAATCACTCACACAGTTACACTGCACAAAAAGTTAATTGGGAAAATGAAAATGGGAATAAAAGAAACAATGCTGTCATTTATCAACCAAAGTGAGCCATTAACTGTAGTTCCGGTTTAGTGGTAAATATCATTTCTTAAAATGAAAACTCACTGAATTTTTGGTGTTTCTATGTAGTGAATGTATTGCCTGATGACGATCTTTCTTCAAATCGTAATGCGACGAAATTGAGAGGTCCTGCAATCCCCAAATATGCTATCAATGAACATAGTCAGCTTATTATAAAAGATGAGATAGACCCGGACAACTTTGTTGGGGACTCATTTAATGTTTTGTCTTACCAAACGGAAACTGATGATTATTATTGTACTGAGGATGATCCGCTTCGACTGGATGAAAGTGGTAAAATGTTTTTACGGGACACATAATATATGTTATATCAGTAAGTGGAGTTTCAGTAAAATGGGAATATAGGACAAAATTCATTACTACTGTGTACCTATGGTTTCAGATTGCAGCGATTTCTGAATATTCCTTTTATACTTTTCTTCCTTCGTAATTTATTTTCTTTAAAATTAACGCACATTTTTCACGGACGAAGACATTTCCATTTAACGTCTTACGTTTTTAGTGGCTTACTTTTCCATTTTACTATACCTAGGTACATTGATTTTTATTATTATTCGTATTGTTCGGTATGTTCTACCAATTCAACTTGGGCTTTACTTTGTCAGTTTATACCTTGACGAAGCTTTCTGTCTTTAATTGTATTTTCGTTGCTTAACTTAGTGAATGAAGAAATGTTTCTTTATTTGGGGGTAACTTTCACAGTTGGTACAGTAAACCAACTACTCATAAAAACGTTTCGATTTTGACTTCACGATTTCCAAACCCAAACCACTAAACCTTGGTAGAAAAATCAAAAATTAATTTTAAAATTACAGAGATTTTGTTGTTTTCGACTTTTAGGGAATAACTTCGGTACTTCGTGTACCTTGGCTGTAAAAGAAGAAGCATATTCTCCTCAACTCAGACAACCAACAGATAGAGATAGCAAATGTTTTACAGAAGCTGCTGATTTAGACTTCCACGTAACAGTTCATGCCGGAGAATGGCCGCATACATGCTCCATTTGTGGAAAATCTTATGTGTCTGCAGAAGTCTTACAGAGGCATGAAAAAATTCATGTGCAAAAACCACACAAGTGCAACTTTTGCGAGAAATCCTTTCTTACTAAAACGAAATTAAAAGTTCATGAAAGAATTCACACTGGAGAAAAACCGCATAAATGTGAGATATGTGGGGACGCTTTTTATCAATCTAGTAACTTAATCCAGCATCGTTTGAAACAGCATCCTGGAGAACGGCCGTACCAATGTCAAATTTGTAGTATGTGTTTTAAATCGGCTGGTGATTTGAAAGTCCACAAAAGGGTTCACATTGGCACTGGAGAAAGGCCTTATCCATGCCCCATTTGTGGAAAATCTTATGTGTCTGCAGGGGCCTTAAAGAAGCATGAAAAAATTCATAGTGGACAGAAACCTCATCAATGTAACTTTTGCGAGAAATCCTTTCTTACTAAATCGGAGTTAAAGCTTCATGAAAGAATTCACACTGGAGAAAGGCCCTATGAATGTGAGACATGTGGAGAAGCCTTAATTTCATCTAATTCCTTACTCCTGCATCGTAGGAGAAAGCATACCGGAGAAAAGCCGTACAAATGTAAAACATGTGGAAAATGCTTTGTATCGGCTGGTCACTTAAGAAACCACGAAAAATATCACTCGGGAGAAAAGCCACACAAATGTGAAACATGTGGGAAATGTTTTTTAGCGGCTGATAACTTAAAACGCCACCAAAGAATTCACTCAGGAGAAAGACCTTTCAAATGTGACACTTGCGGGAACGCTTTCATCTCTTCCAGTGACTTAACTCTGCATATCATGGTTGTTCATACTGGAGTCAAGCCGTATAAATGTGATATTTGCGGAAAAGGCTTTCCAAGAAAGAGTACCTTACTTCAGCACATAAAACGACACACTGGGGATAGGCCACATAAATGTGAATTTTGTGAAAAAGCTTACGTTACTTCCTCCGAATTAAGCATCCACTTAAAAAGTCACAGTGGAGAAAGACCTTTTAAATGTGAAACTTGCGGGGATGATTTCGTCCATTCCGCCAGCTTAACTCGCCATATGGTTGTTCATGCGAAAGTCAAACCGTATAAATGTGATATTTGTGGGAAAAATTTTACAACAAAGCGTTGGTTACATGACCACAAAAGAATAAGACACGCTGTGGAAACGTCACATGAATGTACATTTTGCGAAAAAGCATACGCTACTACCAAGGAATTAAAGGCCCACATAATATCTCACACAGAAGACAAAAAGTTTCAATGCGACACTAGTGGAACAGCCTTTGTTACATCCGGCGACGACTTAATTCAGCATGAACTAAAACACACTTGAGAAAATCCGATCAATGCTTAGCTTGCGGATAATGCTGCGGAACCCTCGTACTGGCACCGCCACAAAGAGTTCATGCTAAAGAAAATACGTTTAAATGTGACAATAGTGGAAATTGATTCACTCTAATTAGGTTGCTTCCTGGTACCGCATAAAATAATTCATACTGGAAAAATTCAATGTGACATATTTTCGAAAAGAAATCGGATTAGAAAAATACCTTAACTATGATGTATCATTGGACAAGATTAGGATCATATGTAGGGCTAGATTATACTGTAAGTTCTCAACTGGCTTTGTAATACATGGCACAAAATATTCTCTAGATGAGAATAATTTGTGCAGTATTTGTTACAATCCTAACAAAGAAAACGAAAGCCTATATCACTTTATGTTTAATTGTCTAGCCTATAAGCCTCTTCGTGAGCAATATTTGAAGGAATTTATAAACAAAACTACAAAAGATAACTTTTATAATATTTTCAACATTTGTAACACCGAACAGTTACATAATATTTACAACTACATAATAAACTCCTTCAGATTGCGTTCCTGGATAATAAATGAGTAGTAAACATAGACATCCGCTCGCTCTCCCTCTACAGACTGCTCCTAGACTAAACTTATTAAAATACAAAATATTATAGTTTCCAAAAATTGTACTAAAAACAACGCTCTCAAAAATGCTTGTTAACTATACTCTGACACTATATCAATCATCATAGTATTAAGAAGTTTCACTGTAATAATATTTTAATCTGTACTCATTCTCAAAATGTAAAATTGAATTATGCTTTTCATGTGACTTGTGTGATGGGCTATGGCCCGATGGAAACACAATAAATACTCTACTCTATTTTCGAAAAGACATTTAACCCTGAACCTATTATTATTATTACCATTAAGACTCACGCTAAAAAAAACGACGCCACCTTAACACACAATTTGTGAGAAATGATTTTCTAATCTTCAACAGCTAAGCTGGCCCGAAACAATTCATCATCATACAGCAGAAGAACAATGTAAATTTAGAAATAATGGAAAGTGGAAACTTTGCACAAGACAACAATGAAGGAGATTCTTTTCGATGACACACCTAGATGAAATTTTGTTCAGCATTATATTATATAATTTTTGAAGTAACTCTTACAGCAGTAATACCAAAATAATACACCATAGTAATTTATAATATTAATTGTGGAACTCAATTTCCCCATTTTCAGTTCAGCTGAAGACAGACTTCAAAGCCCAAAAATGCTGTTTAAATAGGTTTCGATTTTCTTTGTCCCCTTACGTTCCCTGACTCTACATGGTACCATATTTGTTCATTTTCATCGCAAGGTTGTGATTGGATGATTATTATAATGACTCTTATTCCCTTGATACCAGATCTACACGGATATCTCGAATTATCTACCCCTCACGTTTTATTCTGCTAGTTGGAAGAACCAAAAGACTCCTGGCACAACTTTCACATCTTGCCGTGCCATCCTCGGGGATCTCTCAATTTTTTAAAATCGGATTCTTTGTTCCCAAAAATTTTATAAAAGGAGGAATCCTGGAGCTTCAACAGTCACAATCCACAGAAAGTCCAAAGTAAGCAGACCTCAAGACGCTTCTCGTGCACGTTTTTTTCAATAATTTTCAACGTTGAATCTCTCATCATTTTCTTCTCGCTATTCTCTTTTTGGACTTGGAAGGACCATCCACTCTTGCGGCCAAGACGAGTTACCCACGAAAACTTGACATGGAATTTTTCCCATTTGGCAGAGGACGAGGCCGAGGCAGATCCTGCGTCCTAGCTGACCACCCCAGAGCAGCATCTCCATCCCGTCGCCCTGGAGAAGACAACGACCCACATTCCGACATGCCCGAAGGAAGTATCGGCCAGCCGAGTCTCTACAAAAAGTCGTAAGTCATTTTTAGGTTATCGACTCAATATTGTTTTAAGGTTGCCCGTCAAGCTGCTAGGGCGACCCCTCTTGACTATTATAATTGCTCTTATTTTTTTTGGTATAAACCCCCCAGAGTTTTGGTGCTAGAAATTCGCTGTTGGTATATCTGAGAAGCTGGAAAGTTTTTCCACAATAGTTCGCTCAAAAATTTCTCATATTGGCCTTTGATCCTGAGATATATCAAAATTTAATTTAATTTTGCTGACATTTTTTAATTTTGACCTATTTTTGAGCGAATTAATGTGGAAAAAACGTTCCAGCTTCTCAGATATACCAACAACGACTTTCTAGCTCCAAAACTCGCTGAATCTTTTACGCCAAAAAAATGATTTAAAAATTTCATACTGTGCCATGCATGGATGGTAATGGACAAAATTGAAAGTATCCATAGAGATTTCTTTTTATTATGTTATCGAATACAAGTCGAAAATCTGGTTGATAAGGAACCTTAAGCTATAGTATATTTTAATGCAGAAGATATGTTTTGAATCCCTTTTGCAAAATTATTAATTAAAATTATATATTTCCTCTATTAATACATTACGAATATCTATAAATTCTGTTCTTATTATATTTCAGAACTTTTCCCAAGTGTTTGCCAACGGATGTGAAGGCGGAAAAGCTGCCGGAGCCAGTGGGGGAGCCTGGAGCGCATCGCGGGACTAGTCTTGCGAGTTTGATGCAAATTGTATGCTCTCGCCACCTCTTCAGATACCACGTGGGGTTCAGTCCCGAGGAAGAGGTGGTAGAAAATCGGAAGGCAATTGTTCGTCAGCTGGGCGCTGTGCTTGGGCTGTACATCTTCGATGGAACTGTGCTCTACAAAGACACGCCACTTTCTGGAGGGAAGAACACTGTCTTGTCCTGCATCAACAAGAAAGATTCCTCCACCGTCGACGTCCAGCTGAGCCTCGTCGGCGCAGTCTTGCCCGGGGACCAAGTCTACACGATGTTCTACAATCTGGTCGCCAGAAAACGCCTTTCAGCTGGAAAATAGATGTGCCGGAATTTCTAGGACAGACACACCCCCATCACCGCCAACCAACACTCCGTCAGCCAACTCTGGCCATATAAATATTATTATTATTATTTTATTATTATTATTATTTCATTCATTTTTACTTAAAACGCATTCAAGACTTAAATGGACTGAAATAATTACATAAATTGACATATAAGTAAATGAATTGAAATAATTAAATGAATTACTTAAATGAACTGAAATAATTAAATGAATAGAAATAGTTAAATGGATTGAAATAATTAAATGGGTCGAAATAATTAAAGTGTCAACAGCTGTATTCTAAATTTTATGTAATTATTATACCCAACTTGATTCTTAATCCATATTTTTAGCATTCGCAACCCAACATCAATTATCATATCCGGCAAATTTCCAATTATGCCATTTGAAATACAAAACAGCCGATATCAATTTTATATCAACATTGAGTGCAAATTAATGCATTGATATTTTTATATGTCATCGCTGTACGCAATTGAAATTCATTGGAAAAATCAATTAATTGCATCCGTCGAACCTCGCATCATTGTATTTGATTCCCATTTGAATGCACTATATTTTTGCCCAAGTGGCCCTTTCATGAAGATTTTCAAAATAATATATTATGTGTCCCAATTTTAGTCCCTCTCCTTCTTGGTGCATTATAATTCGCAACAATAGCAATATTATATACTTTAGGTTTTAGGCTGGACCTAGATGTAGTTTTCATCCAACTGTTTATTTCTTTCAAGCATTATTCAACGAATTCTACCTCAACTCATCAAGAGTCCATTAATCAAAAGAATACTTGTAATAAATGGACAGCATTGTATTGTGCGTGTGTATAGGTACCCGTAGCATCACAACCAGGCTCATAGATTACATAATGTCAATGTGAAGTAATGAAATAGTCCAACGAAAGCCACTCTTCCGAAATACCGTGCAATTTAGGTAAATAATACCGTAAGCGGATTAGGGTATCTTAAGTAGAATCAGCCCCTTTGCTAATGAAAAATATGAGATTATTCGCTTTGCTAAATAACCGAAATTAAGGAGGTCATAACCTGATAACTTGAAAATCGACGCATACAAAATACAAAAGCATTTTATGGTTATTTACTTTTAGCTATTAGCAGCCTATAGTTGATATTTTGTTATCCGGTAGAATGCACAATAACAGGCTACTATATAAGGACTTAATTTCTTACTACTAGTTACTACCCTGCAAAAGTGCTAACTTAAATAAGTAGATACCATACCTTGGTAATATCCGGTAGAATGCACAATAACAGGCTACTAAGGACTTAATTTCTTACTACTAGTTACTACCCTGCAAAAGTGCTAACTTAAATAAGTAGATACCATACCTTGGTATGCATTGACAAATCGTTCGTGGTTAATATAATATACCTATAACAGCAGAAAGAGTTAATAGCATATCGAGTAGCCTTCATTTGTAAGTTTCTTCTTGTGTATTGATAGTTGAGATTTTGATAAAATGTAACCAGTTACACCAATTTTTGATTGCATGTCCGTTAAGTACTGTATAAATTATATACCTATTTGTATAATAGTATTACGTACGTGTTTGAAATTAAAAAATAAGATCAAAAAATCTTTTTAATTTTAAATCCGTAAAATCTTTAACATATATTTATCTCAATAACTACAATTAAACTTGTCGAATTTTGGTGTTACATTATACTTATAATTCAGAGTAGAATAATAAAGGTATTGCCAAAATTGCATTTATTACCAACCCATAATCTACATTATATCTTTAGCCATGTCCGCCATGTAAAATTATAAAATTGCGTCAATTGGTTTTCATAATTTTCAATCATCATAAATAACCATTTTTTATGGTGCCTATTCTATTTAGCGAGTATTAGAAGCATGATTTATAAAAAATTACTAAAAGTAAATAGTAAATCCCCAACAAAGTGAAAAGTTTATCTAATAATATATTTAGTAAGACATCAATTCCAAAAATATGGAACTAAAATTTCTATGGTGCTTTATTGGTCAGATACTGATTTTAGTGTGTACCAATAAATACTTTTGCACATCAGCAGAAATTATAGGAAAACTTGGGAACCTTGGAGAAACAGTATCCACGCTATTGTACGACGTTGTTAAATTATCCACTGAGAAACATAACGAATTTTGTCCATTAGTTTTAGCGACTGAGAGGTTATTAAACTTCAATTTTCTAAATATTGAACTGTTTGAGACTAACCTCCTTCCTATTACAGTCTTAACAAAACATCCCAATATTCGTCAAAATTCAGAAGCAGATCTACAATTGATGGTGAAAAACCAGTTTAAAAAGTTTCAATTTTCGTGTCAAACATTTGCTATTCTACAAGTGGAGCAAGAAAGCAATTTCATTGCTTCTTTTCTAGAAAATATAATTTCCGACAGTGCCGATAGTTTTGGAAAACCACAAAGTGATCGATTTATTTTCATAGGGACAAAAGAAAACATTGGCACTTTCCTCCGGGGTAATTTTGTGGTTAGACGCTTGAAATTAAAATTAGGGATCGGAGTTGACATGCAAAATCGGAAACAAATCGTACTGATGAGGTACAATCACGGCTCATTTCAATGGAACGATTCTGTATCAACATCACAAGAAGTTCTCGTTTTTTCGTCGAAATCTTTTATTTTAAGAAATATTAATTTGACTACTGCTTCTGTCACTGTGTCTCCATACATGATTTATTTAAATGACAACAAAACTTTGACAGGGCCATATTATATGACTATAGCTTCAGCAGCTAATTATTACAACATGACAGTGGATATCAATCCGAAGAAAGTTACGGCTCAATTCATTGGCGTTCGTCAAAAAAATGGAACATGGACAGGACTGATCGGGGAAATTTCTGCCGGAAATAAGGATTTGATTCTGACCATTGGAATTACAATTAATCGACATCCCTACGTTGACTACGCTTCTGGAATCTCATACAGCAGTTTCATTTTTGCCACAGCACCTCCAGAAATTCATACAAACTGGGCTGCTATTCTTTATCCCTACTCCAAGGAAGTGTGGCTATTTATTATTTTGGTTTTTAGTGCAATTATTCCATTATTTTATTACATTCTCAAAAATAATCGATTTCGAGGGAATACTACCAGCTTTGTCTTTCTTCAGTCTTTTTTCTTAGCCTACTCTATTTCTGTTGAACAAGGGACAAGAATTCCCAAAGTCACCAAAGGAATCAAATTAATTTCTGGAATGTGGATGCTTTTTGTGGTTTTAACAGGCGTGGGATATAAAACCAATTTAGTGTCATTCTTAACGTTTCCCCAATTGGAAGAAATTCCACAGACTTTCCATGATTTACATATGAAAAAAGACCACACGCTAAATTATCAATATTTTGGAACGGCAGCATATGAATTTTTTAACACAAGCTCAAATCCAATGTATCGTAGCCTAAAATCTCGCTTCAAATTAATGAAAGATTTTGACAGTTGTGTTACATCAATTATTTTGAGTCGTAAGACTGTGTGTTTGGGATGGGGAACTGTGATTCCTTCTTCAGCAGCCAAATTATTAACAATTAACCAAAATTTTGACCCTCTCTATTTTTCCAAAGATTCGCCACTACTTCTGGAAATGACTTATGGCTTTCGAAAAAATTCCTTGTACACAGATTCATTCAGCAAAATCACGTCAATTCTTAGAGATTCGGGCAACATTATGAAGTGGGAAAGAGACGTCATTAATTATGAAAAACGCAAGGGAAGAGAGAGTCTACTAAAGAACAAATCAGGAAAAATTTACAAAAATCTGAAAAATTTGCTTTCGAAAAGAACTGGAAATCATGTCAAGTCATTTAATGTAGACAATTTCGGAGGGGTTTTTATCGTTTATTTCCTTGTTTGTGGTTTAGCACTGTTGTCATTTTTCATTGAAAACGTTTTTGGTAGATTTAAAGCTTTGAAAAATTTAATTTTGTCCTTAGGTACCGCGGTGATCTTATGCGTCAGGAGGTAATATTGATTTTATTGAATCGCTGGGAATCATCTTAAGATATTATTCTTTCCGTGGATGAAACTGACAATCGTATCATGATTTTTTACCGTTTTATTTGGATATAATTTACTTTGATAGTTTGCTTAAATTGCTTAGTGCACTAATTCATCAAAATCTCTCACAGACATGTATTTATGGAACAAATCAACTCTGTCACTGAGTCACCTTTACCGTGCAGCAAAAACGAATTTAAACATCAATTATGATTTTATGACGCTAGTTGTGTTGTAGCTGTGGCTACTACAAAAATAGTGTGCAAAATGGGCATAAATATGGATATGGAAATATATTAATTATCGAACTGTTGTTCTATGTTATGCTTATGTAGTTACTACAGTGAATAGTGTACCCGTAAGTAAATATCTTCAAATCAATGATGTAATGGCATGCTGTTATTCGTTATCACATGTATTCGTACATATTTTTTTGATAACAACTTGGCTAATGATAATAATAATGGTAGCAATTAATTATTATTGCAAAATTTAAAAAGTATATCGGTATATCTACATGCACTTTATTCACATCGGTTGTATCCGCCACTTTATTTGTAGGGTTAATTTTAGGTTATTTATGATAACTTTTTTATTTTATAGAAAATTAAAAATATTCCTTCTTTGGTGTCTTGTAACTGCTATATATTTATTACTATTATTACCTATAATGCGAGCTCTAAGCCCACTGTTGTAAACAAATATCAATATACTTCAAGGGCGTATTGAGCTTTCGGGGCTGAAGCCCCCCCGAAATCCAGGAAAAGAGAGATTTTTTTCTTAAAATATCGAAAATTTTTGCGCTTCGCGCGATTTTATGTGGTTTTTAGGCCATTTTTGACTCATATTTGACAAAAAAGACCTAAATTTTTCGCGCTTCGCGCGAATATATTATGTCTGATATATGTCCATACAAAATCTCAGCCCCCTCCGAAACTCGATTCTGTATACGCCTATGATATACTTGTAGCATATACTTATTTAGCACGAATTTGGACTGCGTTCCTAATTTTAAGCTTTGCTATTTTGGTAGAAATACTAAGTCCGTTGTAGAATAATATACTTTTATCTTTCTGTTTTATTTTTATCCTCCGCTACACATTTATTACGGCAGAATTTGTGACAAAAACTTAAATAATAATTCACTGCATATTTTTGCAATGATAAAGACCTTTGAAGCAAACCACTTCTTCGGTAATTACAAGATGCACAGAAGATATATCATACATACAAAGAAAATCAATTAGGTACTAATCTTGTTATAGTAATTTATTTAAAAAATCCATAACCTACTTAATCTTTTGGTGCTGATTTATTAAGGACACAAATCATTCATTCATTTCTTCAGCCCAGTTTAGTATAGTGGTAACTTTTTCTGCTTCCACTCGTAAAGAAAATGCCCATTTTATAAGATAAGATAGACTTAACTTATAAATAACCAAAAGCCAGTCAAATTGAATTATTTTCCTTAATTTACCTGCTTCATTCAGAATCGTGGAATAAGCCGCTCGATAAAACGGATTTGCTTATTATTTGAGAATTGGAACTCGTTCAGTATAGGAGAGAAAGCAAGTAAAAATATTTATTCTGTCTAAAATAGTTTTACTCCAGCAACTATCCAGCAATATCAAAATAAATAAATCCTCATTAGGAATGTCCTACAAGAAGACCTGGTTGAGTACACCACTGTTAATCCTTGGACTTAGCAACACTTGTGTTCATGCCTTAGCCGGAAAAAGCAATTCTACGGATATAGTCGACTCAAAAATTTATGAAGCAGTGTACAAAACTATAAAACTGTCTACAGAAAAACACAATGAATTTTGTCCTGTGATTTTCGTGTCTGAGGATTTTTCTAACTTGAGCTTCATAAATTTTAAAATTTTCCATGAGAGGATAGTCCCCGTCACAGTATTAACAAAAGATTTCAACGCTCATCATAATCCAGAAGTAGTAAATATGCCATACATTGTGGAAAGTCAGTTTAAAAAATTCCATTTTTCATGCAAGACATTTGCTATGCTCCAGTTGCTGCAATTAAGCGATTTCTTTGTCACTTTTCTTGAAAGGATTCTATCCGAGACGGCTGATAGTTTCGGGAAACCACAAAGTGACCGATTTATTTTCATTGGACATACACCAGCAATTAGTTCATTTCTGAGGAGGGAACTTGTAGTCAATCGGTTAAAATTAAAAATGGGGATCGGTTTTTTCGATGATGACTACAATAACATTGCCCTGTTGACTAGCAAACGCGTATCGGATAAATTAGCTAATGCCGTCACAATAATAGCAAACATCCCGATATTTTCGCACTCTTGGATTAATTTACGAAACGAATACGTAACCACAACTTCTGTGACAGTTTCTCCATCATTCTTTCAGTTAGAGGACAAGGGAACATATATTGGACCTTGCTATATGGTAATCGTCTCTGCAGCTAAATATTACAATATGACAGTTGAAATAAATCCGAAAAAATTAGCCCCCCATTCAATTGGAACTCAATGGCCAAATGGCACATGGAGTGGAATGATGGGAGACGTCATTTCTGGTAGAAAAGATATTGCATTACTTATGGGGAAAGTACTAACCCGATATCCCTACGTTGACTTAGCTTCAGCCTTTCTGTACAATAATTTAGTTTTTACTGCAGCGCATCCGGAGGTACATTCAAAATGGATTGCAATTCTCTATCCTTATTCTGAAGAGGTTTGGCTTGCAATTCTGCTGCTTATCAGTGCGTTTGTTCCATTGTTTTATTATGTCCTTCAAAAAACTCGATTTAGGGAAGAAAAATCAAGTTTCATCATTTTTCAGTCTATATTCCTGGTCTACGCCATTGGCATCGACCAAGGAAATAAAATAGTCAAAGTTACAAAGGGAATTAAATTTATTTCTGGACTGTGGATGCTCTCTTCGTTGCTGACAGGCATGGGATACAAAACTTGTATGGTTTCTTTTATGACATATCCACACCCGGAGGAAATACCAACCACATTCCACAGCCTTTACATAAAAAAGGACTATAGATTAAATTTTCAATATTTCGGGGCTGCTGGTTATGACTTTTTTAATAAAAGCACAAACCCTATGATTCGAAGTCTGAAATCTCGCTTGAAATTGATGAGAGATGTGGATGGCTGCGTTGCATCAACCATTTTAACTCCAAAAACAGTTTGTTTGGGATGGGAATCAGTAATTCCCTCTTCAATCGCTAAATTACTTACAATTAGCCAAAAGGTGGACCCTGTCTACATTGCAAAAGACTCCTTGCTGTTTTTGGGAACAACTTACGGCTTTCGAAAGAACTCCTTGTACACTGACTCGTTCAGCAGAATCACATCCACCTACAGAGATACCGGAAATGTCATGAAGTGGGAAAGAGACGTCATCAATTATCAAAAGAAGAAAGGCAGGCAAAATTTACTGAACAATAAATCTGGAGCAATTTACAAAGCACTGAAACGAATGATGTCTCAAAAATCACGGAGTCATGTCAAACGGTTTAGTCTTGACAATATCGGAGGAGCTTTTATGATTTATTTCTTCACATGCAGTTTGTCGATATTTTCATTTTTCTTCGAAAATTTGATTTCTAGGTTTAAAACTAAAGGACGACTGACCATTACTTTGAACAAGACTGTGAACAAGACTACTGTGCTCCGTCAAAAAAGCCTAACTGAACTGGTAAAAGTGAATCCTGAAAAACGAAAATAAATAATGTCAAAATCTGTGTCACGAGCTGATCCTTAGCCCTATTAGTCGTGTCGCGAGCTGTTCCCCCTTGAGTCTACCTATAGGTATATGGAGAATGGTAATGTTTATTAACTTATATAGGTAGATTGTTTTGCTATCAAGAATACTTTCCCATTTGCATTAAAACGGTAATGTGCTTCAAAAAATTGTGGTATTGTACACAATCTTGATTCTTCGTTATACGGGTAGTAATGAGAGAATTGTTGTAAGTCTCGTGATACTCGTGAAGATTGTCAGTTGGTCGGCAAAAAAGATTTGTATATTATTATCTATATATGTGAAAGGTCTGGATACATTGTAAGATCAAAGATGGAATGGACTACAATAATGTTAACATTCTTGATGTTTTTGTTTTAATTATGTTTATATAAATACGTACCTATATAGGTGTACTGTGTACTACATTGAACGTTTTTACTTTTACCATTCACTTTAAGAATTATGTGTTAATAATGTCTGTAAATGTCTCAGGCAATTTTTATGTGTAAGAAATTGTATCATTTAATTCGAACATTCTATGGGATGGGACAATGGCTGGTCGAAAATATTAAATAAATTCAATTCAATACAACTATATGTAAATGACGAAACGAAGGTAATGTATTGCGAATTTATAATATGACGAGCCAGTATACTATGAAATATGTTGTAGGTATAGTATAAATATACTCTATGATATGATATGATATGAAATTATTGTATCACATTTAACTCATTTAATTGCAAAGTTTCCCTGAAAATTTCATCAGTTAAAATAATGTAGGATTGTAATGTAAAGCAGAATTGCTAGGTAATCGTAACAGATAAAAACATTTCGGTTATCCAAACTGACATTTCTTAATTGCATAAACTATTAATTTGCTAATGTAATATACCAAAATTAAAAAAACCCTAAAACTTCATAAATTATGCACTATATCGGCATATTTCTCAGTACTAACCTAGTACCTACTAAATGTCCCAGCGATCATAAAATGAAAATTGATGCATCTCGTCGAATTATTTAGTAGGGAGTTATTTCTGTGCTGAATTTATTTTTGGAGAAAGGAGATGATCCCTTATTGAAAACATTATTCGTGTCTGCTTTTAAATCGTAAAAAATTGGCTGAAGATTGTCAAATTGGAGCAGCTTTGTATATTATGCAGATAACTCATTCGTATAAGCTTCCATGTACAATAGGGAAAATTTTCTAGTGTTCCAAAATATCAACCCACATATAAAGATAACAAGACAAAGGGGATAAGTCAATTAATGCTTGTAATAAATTATCTTAATTCGATAAGTCTATCACTATCAGCATTCCTTGATGGCAAGTGTCATTTTTAGCTCGCCCACTGGTTTGTGCTACACAACTCAGGAAACGAATCCCATTCGGTAACTAAATCTGGTTATTATATAGTATAGTAACTGGTTATTAGTAACTGTTGGTATTAGTATTCTGTATTGTAGGTACGTGTACCTACATACAAAAGACCTCAATTGCTCATAGGTTGGTTGAGTAGATCTACTAAGTTTCATAATTGTATGAAGTCTTGTTTTGCTAAATATAAGTTTCAGCCGAACTATTAACGGTTGCTTTGTACATTAAAAAACAGTCCATAATATAAACCTATATA
>JABASI010001192.1:0-27262 GCA_019776505.1 Tomocerus nigrus
ACTGCCATCATACCAGAATCGATTGTAATCTCCTCAGATGAAATCAGTGAGTTATGATTCACAGCAGCTTGTGAACGGACATTAGAAATTTGTAAATCAGAGCTTCCAAAGGATGCTGCCTCATTTTGTATTGTCTGCTCCCCAGTGGCAGTAACGACGTCTTCGTTAATTAGATCTGTACTTCCTGGAGGATGATGATCTTCAACGTGTGTTTTACACGGAGCCAAATGATAATACTTCTTAGCGCAAAATTGACACTGATAGCGACGAACGCCCAAATGAACATTTTTGATGTGATCAATAACTAGTTTTCGCAACTTGAATGACTTATTACATACTTTACACTTGTTGGCTGAATCTTCTACACAAATAGAAAGAAAATAAAATCAACATTAACAATTTATAGCAACGAGTAGATATTACTTTAAAAGTTTCTGGGCTTACTGTCAATAAACGGATCACAATTTAAATTTGACTGTTGGTTAATGACGATACAGCCATATTCTTCTTTCGGAGCATCGTTTTCTACAGATTTTTCGGCACTGAAAAAAAACATTGATTTATAGCAAAAATTTTGGCAACTTAGCATAGGCGTAGCAACTGCGAGGGACTATTATAATATCCTACCTGAATTCCTCAACACGTGCAGTACTGGAAACTGGAATTTCTGGAACGGAAGTTTCTGTTTCAGGCTGTACTGGACTTGGAGTTGGAACTGGACTTGGAGCTGGACTTGGAGCTGGACTTGGAGCTGGACTTGGAGAATTTGGAGCTTCGGGTGCACCATCATCATTAATTTCTAAAAACTGATCCCTAGATTCTTCTGAAGGAGGATGAGAAAATTCAACCCATGTGGATTCACTTTTGACAGTAGTCTCTCCTATGTCAATTTCGCTAGCAATATTTGCTTCAGTAGTATCCATTGGCTCTGACTGTTGTGCTCCATTTTGTTTTTCCACTAAATTTTCCTCATATACCTTAGCTAACTCAGCTGCTATCGTAGGATGACTAACGTAAATATGTTTGTTAAGCAGCTTCCTCGAACGAAATTTCTCGTCGCAGTGAGCACATGCGAAAGGACAGATGTTTTTGTGATTACTCATGAAGTGACTTCCAATCCTTCTTGAATCGGGAATGCGTTTATGGCAAAGTTTGCACTTGAATCGTTTCCCTAATCCTAGACATGACATAGACAAAGACGTGTGTTAATTACTAACTCACAAATCAACTAATAAAATTGATTAAATGATTAAATGTTAAATTAAATGTTACACACAATCATTAAAAAACGTGTCTTACTTTCGTAGTAATCTTGATAGACACCAGATTGGAGGGGTTGACTACTTTTAGAAGCGGCTTTAGCTTTTTTAGATGAAGATTTCATTTTCGATGATTTTGGACCTGGTCTATATGCGTTGATAACTTTGACCTTGGAAGAAGATGATGAACTTGACTGTTCCTTATCGTTAACGTGACTTTTTCCTTGCGACTTCTTACTTTCCTTAAAACATTTTTCCTTCAGATGCTTAATACATTTATTTCTGTAGTAAAAACTGCTACTGCAAAGAAAGCACTGAAAATGACGCACTTCCTCGTGCACATTTGCAATGTGGTGACTTATTTGAGAAAATGCCTTTTGGCATACCAAGCAAAATGTTGAGTCGCTGTCTACAATTAAAAAATAGTCACGTATAAAAATCACTAGGTCAATATTACAATTTTATGGACACAATAAAATGAATAATTTTTATTAATTACTCACCTGCTATATACTTGCTTAATAGTTCCGGGGAGAAGGGCATTTTACTTGACTTTGGCAAAGTAATACACAGCCGCTCTAAATCAGTTTCAATGTCTATTGCATCCTGAACATAACTGACTTGGGAACTTCTACGACGTAACCTGCTGTCGCTGTCATTTAATATATCTTCCTTTGTTTCACCATTTTGGGATTCTAAATTAGAATTTTCATGTTCCGGTAGTTGTCCTTCGGGTTTCAGCATGGGCATTGTAACATTTAAATCCTCGTCCTTTGCTTCTGAGTTACTAGCCGTGTTATTCCGATTTGCTTGATTCTCCTGAGGATGTTTCATTATTATGTGGAATCGACATTTGCGTCGATCGAAGAAATCTTGCTTACAGTACGAGCAGGCGTATGGTTTTATTTTTAGATGAAGTTCTCGAACATGACGCCTCGCATTGGAAAATGATGCGGAGCCGTAAGGACAACTCTTACATTTGTAGCGCTTCTTTGCAGATTTTCCTGGAAAAATAATTACAATCTCTTTCTTTATAAAGTCAAACCTTCAAAAACTTTTATAGATTCATATATTTACCATCCAAGATGTAAGGTTTAACAATTTCGTTTAAATCTGGTGGGAGCACACAGAGAACTCCATCCTGTCCATCCGATTCCAACTTTTTGTTGTTTTGGCCTAATTCAGTTTTTAAGGGTCGTTTTACAGGAAAAGAAACTTGTCCAGGTTTTGATTTTTTTGCAAATGAGAATTTTACAAGCGCAGGGCGTGACACCAGGATATTGTGAACTTTTCTATTATGTCGAAATACACTTGATTTGTGGGTTGAGGTGAAACTGCACTTTTTACATCTGTACATATTTCCCACTTCTGCAATTGGGTTTTAAACAATATTATTATTTTGAAATTCAAAGTAAAGTTTAAAGGAATACTTGCTACAACATTTAGCGAAAATGTACAGACGTATTTTATTACATGCATAACATTCATACTGCCACTTACTTGCGTAACTTGCAACAGTTTCTGTTTGATTAGTTGAAAATGAAGACCCTTCGTCCACTTCTTCTGTATTTCCGTCGTTTTCATTTACTAACGTGTGATACTCTTCTTGCATAACTTTGTCATGAGCAAATTTCAAATGCTTTACGCACATGTATCTTTCCATGAATTTCTTGTTACAGTAACTGCACTGATAGTTAGGTTTCCCTTTATGAGAAGCGTGAACATGTCGTACAATATCTTTTAGTGTTTTCATTTGTCGAGTACAGATTTTACATTGGTAGGTGTCTCCAACCTCTACTCAATTATCAAGTATGTCAATATTTACATAACTTAGATTTATATGAAGTACAGAAAAAAAGTGTTTTAAATGTAGACTTACTCTTATAATGACGCTTGTATATCTCTGTAGCAGGACGTTTGTCTTCCCTGCTGAGATCAATGACTCGTTTCAATATTTCTTCTGTTGGAATTACAGAAACAGTTTTCTTTTCTTCAGATGGAATGTCTTTAGAAACACGACTGTAAATCAGACAATACAAAATTAATTAAGAGTAGTTTCGAATGAAATGTAATTCTTATTTAATGTAAAAATAGCAGGGTACCTTTTATTGTTTAATAATGGACCCTTAGGGTGCACAGTACGAATGTGATCCTGTCCGTCAGAGGATGTTAAAAACGTTTTTGAACAGTATTTGCACTGGAAGCCCTTAGCTTTCTCATGCATGGTGACTATGTGTCGCTTAGGGTTTGAACGGCTTTTTATCGTGGTCACCGTAATTCGGCGATCACAAAGGTTACATTGGTATATTTTATCTTGCACTAGATATTTAAGAAAAAGTAAAACATAAACATGTGCCATGTTCATGATAATTTGACTAAAGTTAGCCTTAATTTTATTAATTCATTGGTATTACCTTTAGTGAAGTATTTCGCTACGTAGTCACCTGGCTTAGACAACGGCGTAGTTCCTATTAGTTCTATCAATCCGTTTTTGACATAATTTTCGTTGTTACTTTCAGAATTCGCAGCACCATTAGAATTATCATCTTCCGTGTTATCTGGACTTGGACTGTCACATTATCGATAACAGTTAGACATTACATTTCTAATTTCTACGTAAGCAAGTCTTTATTGACAGCTAAAAAAACTCTTACGCATTATCATATTCAGGAAATTCATCGTCATCTTGACTCATAGTTTTGATGGAAAAGGGTTTGACTATCGCCGAATTCACTTCAAATCCAGACTCTTGCTTTTTATGCAAAGGCAATAATACTTTTGGAAGTTGCCCCACCGTTGTAGATTTAAGAAGCACATTATTTACATTCAGTCGAACATCAGGATCCATATCTAAAAATATTTCTTTGATTAAAAACTGTAATTACGTAAATGCAATCGAGAAAAATGAAGGAATTTCCAACCTTTAACGGCAAAGCTCCTAAAATAGTCTACTTTCTCCAAATGTGACGCAGATCCTCTGGTGCCCCTTCTCCTTCCCACAGGTTCCACCATCCGTTTGGAATTGGCATCTTGTGTCTTCAGTATCTCAATCTTGACTTTTTGAAGTGTAACACGCATTTCATTTTGAATGATGTGAAGCTTTTCGTTTAACTCTAAAAGTCTTGTTACTGTCGTAGTGCATCCTGTGCAGAATGGCAAATTTTCGTACTTGAAGTTCCATTGCATAGGTAAAACCAGCTGCACTTTTAGTAGGCGAGTGTAGTTATCAAAGATACGTTTAGTTATCTCGTAGTCTGGTCTATTATGCTTTCATAGAATTGAAGTCTGTATAGCAGATCATACATTTCACGTAAACGGCTGAATCATTTTGCACTGATGATGTTGAAGGAAGTTCTTGAGAATACATTTTTGAAATCTTTCTTTATATCCCAGCGCCTGCCGAAAATCTGAAAATGAAGTTTAAAACTCTATTAAAGATAACTCTATTAAAGATACCATCAAACTAAGCCAATGAAGAAATAATGATCTAGTGCTACACTTACACTACAAGACTTTGATGGAATAGTATTGGTTTGTAAGCGAAATATAGGTTACACTGATTTTGATAGTACCTTTAACTTTCAACCTTGAAATTCCGTCGCAAATGGTTTCTTGCTGAACAGTTATACAGCTGATAGCTGACAGTCAACAATTCAGAAAATTTGGTTAGCTTTCAGTCTTTTATTCTTCCCCTCACCAAATCACCACCCACAATCTACAGGCTCACGTTACGACCAACAAGAAAGATGATGAGTTCAGCATTCTCCATTTTCATTTAGAGGAATCTTTCTTTTAGATGTTAGAAGACAGTAAGCAAAACAAACTCCTCAATCATTTCGCTTAAAGATTAAAATCAAAGGGGGAGTCTTGTATCTTCGGATTTTAATTATTCTATGATGATTCCTACAGATAAGCCAAGAAAGTTAGCTGATACAAAAACCCTAGTAAAGATTGATGAAAGATTCGCTTAAAAAAGTGAGGAATCTGCAAAGAATCAGGAACAATTCGTGTCTTCGTGTATCTCTAGAATAACAGAGAATCGGTAAAGTCAGGTTTCCCGCACAAACCTGAGGCATTGGAAGATTGCAAATGTGCATCGTCGCTCGCTCCTCTCGCCAATCGCCATACATTATTATGCGTCTGTTTGCGAACGCTTCGAATGAAACTACTGAAAGAGATGCACTATGCAAGTATGCACTACACAAACATGTAGAAGGAGAGTATGCAAAGAGTTGATTAATTTCTGAATGATTTACATTATTTTGTGCGAATTTTAGTGATGAGATTTTGCTAATAATGTAAAGTTGCAATAATATATTCGGCAAGTTTAATCGATGCTAGATTAGGTATGTATTATTTATGTATTTAATACTGTACGGTAATGTGTGCATTTTACTTTGTAATCCATGAAATCTTAGTTTATCTGAGACCTCATTAGACCGCAGGCAAAAAAATTAGCGGTACAGGCAATTAAGAACTGAATTGCTAATTTCAACTCATTATGTAGTAATGTAATCCAAAACATTTCAAAAAGAAAGTACTCAAATCCGAATAATAGTTAAGTATACACAAAAATACAATAAACAAAGATTAGAACTATTTAGAGCGTGGAATCTATAATCTATAGTCTGATTGAATGTGATAACTAGGTATTCAACTTTAATTATTATCCAGTAAAATTGAATATTTAAAAAAAGAGTTGTACAAATCAAGTGAAGAAAATAATGCGTTTACGTATGAGGGAGCACTGTTTTTAAGTTGCTATTTTTATTTTTGACATAGAAAATACTAAAATACATCAACTCTTATGTATTTAGTACAACAATTCATTAATAAACAATACACAGGCGTTACGATAAATTATTATCATGTGCAATGCAAACTCAATGTATATATATAATATCTGTAATCTGTAAATATGTAATAGTATTATATAACTATGTTTTAACCACATTTTAGTTCACTTGACATAAAATATTAGAGCTAGATATTATAACAATTCATTTTTAATAATAATATATCTATGTAAGAAAAGTGTAAATACAGATGCTGAAGAACTGACTGTGTGGGTAGAGTAGTTTTGATTTGCAACAAGATGTCATGAAGTGTGAAATAATAGTATGGTTAAAATCACAAGTAATAAACGCCTTGAGTAGTATGGCTCTGGGATTGGCTGAGTTGGTCAAAAAAGGAGAAATGGCCCCCTGAGTAGTCAATAGGAGTAGAATCGGTGTAATCTATAGCCTCGAAACTCATAGGCTCATTTTCTTCTGGTCGAATGATAGGTTCGTCGATATCCAATCTGAACATCGGGTCATCTTCTATTATTCTAAAAGACTCTTCAGGAGTTGGGCTAGGGACATTACGGACAGGGTTTTCATCCAGAAATGATAGATCTATATCTAAGTCAATTTCCTTAGCATTAGAATTGTCCATAAACGCCAAGAGACACTTCTCGTTTTCGTTTGCATGAACTTTTTTGATGTGTTCGTCAAGTAAGACGGTGTCGGTGAAAGATAATTGGCAATTGCCTCTTGTACATTTGTAGGTCTTTTTCCCATAGTGGTCTTTTTCATGACTTCTCAATTTCATCAGCGTTGCATGACGTGTCCAACAGATTTTGCACTCAAAAGGGTATTGCTCGGCTTTCTTCCTGCTAGAATATTCTTCTTGGTGATCCGATTCAAAGTTCTTATTTTCTTCGTTTGAATCTTTTGAGAACATTTCATCATATGGACGGTGATTGACTAAAATAGCAGAAAAGTTCATTTACATTATCATACTATACTACTATAGTATTAATTCGATCATTTATTTTGGCATAAAATTAAATTTACTACAAATGCATAGTGTAGAAATAAGCACTAATTAATTAAGCGATCATATCAAGAATAGTAAATAGGTGTATATAAATACAACATTTCCGCATTGAGTTAATAGCATTAATAAAAAGCAACAATAGTGAAGTGACATAAAAATAAATAGGTAGGTACTTACGAATTTTCATATGTTTCATAAGTGACTTTTTTGAAGTAAAACTATAGGCACAGTCTCCACACTTGTATTTATTAATATTATTATTATCCTCAATAGCCAGCCTGGGTTTCTTATTCAATGGATTGCTGCTATTGGATGATGAGATTTCCGCTTGACTATTGTCATTGTCCGCTTCTATCATTTTAATACTTTTCCGTTTCGTTCTTGCAGACTTTCGAACTGGAACGCCATCATTGTTTACTGAGGACGAAACAGATTCCTCTTTCCAGCTGAAAATAAACACAGAAATTGAGAAAACTTATAACTTATCCTGTAAATGCCATCAATTAAATGAAATGTAAATAATTTTGATAATTATTATGATTTTGGATAATAAATAATACTGAATAAAAAATAGTACCGAATAGTAAATAATATTGAAGATCATAATATTATAATATTGATTAGGTAATAAATAATATTGAAGATCATAATAATATTGATTAGGTAATAAATAATATTGAAGATCATAATATAATATTGAATAGGTAATAAATAATATTGAAGATCATAATATAATATTGAATAGGTAATAAATAATATTGAAGATCATAATATAATATTCAATAGGTAATAAATAATATTGAAAATTATAATATTGAAGATCATAATTGCGTAATAAATAATAATAAATATAATGTTGAAAATTATATAGAAATTTTTATAAAAAGAAACACTACCATTTTT
This sequence comes from Tomocerus nigrus, assembly GCA_019776505.1. Classification (NCBI taxonomy): domain Eukaryota; kingdom Metazoa; phylum Arthropoda; class Collembola; order Entomobryomorpha; family Tomoceridae; genus Tomocerus; species Tomocerus nigrus. Next base: position 7,983 of record JABASI010001192.1, read on the forward strand.
CGGAGACTGATTCAAGCTCGTCTTCTGAGCTACTAGCTAAGAAGTCAGGATCTTTTTCTTCGTCATCTGAAGACAGCAAATCTATGGTTTCCCATTCCTTTTTAGCAGGTGGAACTTTTCTAGGAATACTTTTGCCTGTCTTTGACTCTGGTTTTGCAACTGATGATAGCTGCGTTCTAGGCGATGATCTTATTGATGAAGAAATAGGAATACGTATAATTGATTTGGGGTTTGTACTTTGGGTTGAAATCAACCCTTTCTCTTTCTTGATGATCAGTTTATCAGGTTGCTGAATTGCTAAGGAGCTAAGAAGAACATCTCCAACTTTACTTTTTGGTAGGCTATTATTATTTATTTGCTTAGGTTTAGGTACTGGTTCAATTATTTGGTAACCGTTAGGAGATGGAATCAGTTTTTCAATCCCCACCTTCAAAATCCTTAAGTGAGGTTCAAATTCTGCATATAGAAAAGAAAGTATGAGATTAAAAAATATTATTCCTGTGAATATCTTATCCTTAAGGCTTAGTTTATCATTTAAAGAAAATCCCTCTTTACACGTTATACAAAGCATACTTAGCACTTAGATCATATTCAATGATATTATCAGCAATCAACGCTTACATCATTCAATCTCGCATATAAAACTGAAACCAACTTGAGATAAGTTAAGTACTTAGATCTACAAAACTACACACATGTGTACGGTGTACTGTGTACATAGCAGATTAACAGCCAATTAATTACCTTTCACTGCAACATCCCTTAAGTAATCTATCCTCCTGAGTGGTTTTCCAGAGATTTTATCTTTACTGCTATTTTCCTTCGTATTCAAGATGGTAAATTTGGTGGACATCAGTATCTTGTCAATGGAATTCTTGATTTTCTTCATTCTATCGTTGAGATCAACCAGGCTTGCCATTTCGATGTAGCATTCAGGGCAGTAAATATATCCATCCGTTCTGAAATTCCATTTGACATTGACACTTTGAACTTTGAGAAGTTGGCAATAATTCTGGAACACTTTGAGCTGGAGAGGCTCTTCAATTTCCTTCTTTCCTGCTGCCGTTACATTCTCCACTAGTTTATAACAAATCAAACAATTTGACTGTTTGATCTTGGAACCAGCCATTGTTGTTAACGATTTATATAGAGTAGCCTAACACAATCTTCTGCTAGCAATCAATCATTTTCCACTAACGATTGAAATCCACAAATATTTTACTTTTCAACTATTTTCTTCAATCCATTTACACATGATTAAATATGTAAAATCAAAAATTAGAGATACAAACACAAAGATTTTGCTGTTGCGTCAGGAAAGCCCAGAGTAACAAGAGCCAAAACGAAGCAGCACAACGTCGTAAATGTTACACACATACAAGTTGTTTTTGTATTACACAGCTTACACAGAGACCATGTGATGATCTGAGTTCCTCTTGAAAACCAACTACACAAAAGCTGCCTGGATAGATTACATTTAGATGGATATAAAAGAAGACAGATATACATGTGAAGGCCATTTTATATACACTTCTGTGTTGAACAACAGAGAGAGAAAGCATAAAAGTAAAAACCTTGCTTATACGAATGTGCTTGTCTGCTGATAAGCTTCGTGTTATTCGTGTAGCGCGTACTTTTGCGTTTGGGTACCTCTTTATGTGTTTAGTGCATGCGAGTATAGGAATGTTAGGCTCTTCTCTTCTGTAGCGTCTCTTGTAATTTGCGTATGGCGTCTCTCTTTCTGTGTATCGTGTGTGTACCACACCTGCCTGCCCGGATTGCATCTGGCTGGAATGAAATCTAGCAACGTTTTGTGATACGATACACTTTTGCTCGTTTTTAACATCCCTCCAAACACCATGGCATGGAACTTAGGATCCCACACATCCCTCCCGCTCCCGCTTCACATAAATAAAGCTACCTAAGAACATGAACCTGCCTAAAAATCATCTTCTAAAGATGCCCCTTATTTAGCTTTGGTCCTAAAAAGTGATTGTTTGTATGCCTTCAATTCCACCTTCTGTATGCGACTATGCGTACACACACAAACAAAAGTGTACCTAGTAGTTAGTACTTTAGTAGAGTAGTGGATACTTGAGACTTGGTGTGTCTATGTGTAGTTGTAGTAAACTAGGTAAACATAATAAAGCTTAAATTAATTGCTAGATATAGCTTGTTCAAATGTTTACAAAATATACGTAGGTACCTAGGTACGTATATTAAAGTTCTATTTACATAAGTTGACTTGAAAATGCTTTTATGAACAATAATAATAATATTGTGAATTTTTGTATGATTTATATATAAAAGCCAAAATCGCAATCATCAACGAATTTATATTTATACTTTTGATATTAATTTTTATTTCCACATTTTGCAAAAAATACATGCCTAAATTATATGTTATATCACTTGGGTACTAAACATGTAGTGCCAGTATAGTAGGGTTGGATAGAATAACGAATAACTATAATATATAACTATAATCTACCTACCAACTGGATTAGTATTACTATTACTACTTATCTCTCTTAATACTTAACAAAACCTTCGCAATGATTTTGAGTAAACAAAATTCACAGTTAATTTGAAATTAAAGATAAATTAATTATGGTAAAGATTGCAATTTTTTACTCCATAGAATCTGGAATTTTAACTTTGTTTCGTATTCGGATGAAAAACTGGCTAGGTACCGATTAAATGATTAGTATTACATGGTATTACATTTAAGATGGTTTATCATTAATCCTACAAAATGATGAGAAATCTTGAATTACGCTATAAAATTGTATGAGAAGTAAACTCAATTATGCCATAATATTAGAAGTCTACTGTTTGCATTGCACATCCATAATCATAATGAATAAATTCATAGTGAATTTTTGCACTTTGTGATTTCTAACTATATGAGTAGGATAGTCGGACCTTTAACTCATAATAGTCATAATACAACAACAATGCGACAATAAACAGAACTCACACACTAAATATAAATGTGTCTGTAATTTAATAATAGGCAAAATGAAGTAGGTACCTAATAGTTTAAATACTGTTGATCGTAAACATAAAACGGAGGAACATTTTGGTCATAGTTCCACTTAGGAAAAACTCTTTTATATAAAGGCATCAACACTGTATCTTGAGATTTCATTTGGCCATCGAAGAGACATTTCATGTGTCCGTGGGTTCCTGCAACACAAATTGTAATTTCATTAGAATTGAGAATAGACGGTTTTTATTTTCCATAAGTAGTAAAAATTATAAAGAAAAATACCTAAAGGTTCTTTTATATGACCACGACGTCCGTATCGTGTTTTCAGTTCCACAGGTTTAAACCAATTAATATCATCTCGATTAAAAAACATGAACCGAATGACTGAAGAGCGTCCCTGAACTTTGTAAGGGTAGCCACTTAGCAAAACTCTTTTTGTTACTATTCTAGCTGGGTCAATAGAAAACAAGGAGCCATGACCAACGGGAATCTAAAAATTACAAGTAGTAATATTAAATATAAATAGATACCTTCATAATAATAAAATAAATAAATAATTTAATTAATTACCAATGTAGCAGTCGCTTTTGACAATTTAAATGCCAGTACAGAAATGACGGGAAAAACTATTGGTCCATATATTGTCATCATACAACTTGAGTTTTCCTGTGCATAGCGCAACATCTAAAAAATAGAATTAAGAACTCAGTTATTCGCGGTAAGTTTTTAGTCAGCAATTTCAGAAAAGTCTTAAAACTGTAGATAGAAAAATAGAAAAAGGGAATTTAATACCTTATGCTTGTTTCCGGATGAAATTTCGCTTAAAATTGGCTTAGCAGTAAATCTGTAAAATCCTATTTGAAATATGAGTTCATCTTTATTCTTCACGATTTCTGACACATGAAGATGAAGATTAAGAACTGACATTCGAGTTTCATGACGCAGAAGGGACACCATAGACACTAACTTGGAGGATCCTACAGCCTTACTTAAAAGAATGTTAGAATTGTCGTCGAGTGGCTTCAGTAATATAGTTATTCTTTGTCCGACCTGAATTTACAGAAAACAAATTTTTACATTGTATTGCTGTAACTGCTTTGCTTATAAAAATTAATGGAACTAAAAGAAAAACGCATTTAAATTGTAGCAATTTCTTAAATTATTAGCTCACCGGAATAAAACCGACTCCGTCGTCGGTTGCTTTGTCCCCAGCCACCAATTTGTACGTATGACGGTAATTTTGAAACTGAAAAATTTTCGAATATTCTTTAGGAAGATTTTCATTGACATCCCATGGCGAATTTTTAAATGACTGCAATCCTCTGTAGCGTTGAAATCGTTCTTTTGCTGGCGTATCCATTGGAGTATCGATCCAATCTGGAAATTCTGCTTCTGTCCTTGCCTCTGTAAAACATTTGGCAGTTAATTAGCTTTTAATACAAAAAATGCAAACACTTGTACCATTAGAATTGTACAGAAACCAAAAACCAACCTTTGGCGACTTTCATTTGTTGCTGCTCTTCTTCCCAGTCTAATTCCATGTCTTCGTCATTTTCATTCTCAGATTCTTCTTCACCACTTCCATCGCTCTCACTTTCAAGTTCATCATCAGAATTAATGACACCATCTCCAGCTTCTTCATCTGAATTGATCAGCCAATCAGCTTGATAATCAGATGTCCCCTTTGGTAGTCGTTTTTTATTTAGTTTCTTTGCCGAAGAATCATCATCCTCTTCCATATCTTCAGAGTTTTCGTCGTCACTACCGTCATAATCTTCGTAGTCTCCTTCGTCAATGTCAGAACCAGAATGCATTTCGTCGTCATTGTTTAGATCTTCGACACTTTCTTCAATAATTTCTTTTGGGACTAAAACGGGGTTTAAGACAAATCGAGGTGGGACGGCTGGAGGCGGTGAACAAACAGAGGAATCCATTTCAGCTTCCATTTTTGATTTTCTGTTGTCAATTACACTTTCGAACGGGCTGACGTCAATTCTGAGGATTTGAAATGAACCACATCCTGATATATAAACCGGACGATGAGGATCCAAATTTCTTCGGCGTACTACTCCACATATCTGTAACAGCTGAGATCCTGGTTCTATCGGTGTAAACGGTATTAGGCTATTGTCAACATCGTGGACCAATTGATAATCTTCAATAAGAATAGACGAGCGCTTAGACCATTGCGTTGGAACTGTCATTTTGGCAACAGTTGCCATACGTAGGGCATTTGAAATGTTTCCTGGATTTGTCAACGGGTAAACCTTTTCCACAGGAAGATATCTCGACACAGATTTCAAAAATGCCTTTTCTTCAGTCTACAACATCAGGGCCGATATTAGCACATAAATCAAAAATGTTTATAGACGAATATAAAACTTTTGTATTTAATTTTACCTTTGTAAAACTAGAAGTGACGCCTAAAAATGGTGTAGCCATTCCCTGGTCTTTCGCTGCTTTGAGAAGAGTTAAGCCTTCCGGGGATATCGGTTCCAAAAGTGGAAGAATGAACATAGAAATGTCGCATAACTTCAATGTGTCTAATATTGTCCATATATCATTGTTTGTTGGTACAGTTATCATTATGTTTTTCCCATTAGACAACCTGTAAAGAAATCAAACCTTGTTAAACCATTTTATGATCACTTTAATTCAAATACATTTTATTGAGCATATCTATATTATTAATGATCACAATAGCTCACTTTAAATGAGTGGTATTTTCAGTCTGGCCAACCACAGTTGCAAAACTGCTAGAATTTTCCAATATCTTCGCTAGTGTACCCTTTAAGTTGCTCTCGTTTGATAGCGGGATCAAAGTGATACATATTGGGGCCCCTCGAGCTCCACCCAGAGTTCGTTTCTTGTCCAAAACTTCCTGAATCTTCTTGTCTCGATTAGCAGCAGCCTGTTTCCTTCTTTCTGCTCTTTTCACCTTGTTTTTCACTATTTTTCCTACAGCGCCTCCACCAGAAACACGACCTAAAATGGATACATTTAAAAAATGTTTTTAATGCTGAATGCAAAGGGCAGACCACAAAAAAATTACTTTTCATTGAAAAAGAAACCTTGTTATATATGTATGTATTTTGTAGTTTGTAGTGTATTTTTATTACCTCTTGTTTCGACATCAATAACACCTTTGCTTCGATGACGTCCGGTTTTGTGCTTTTTGTTCTCCTGTTTTAATGGTCCGGACCGATGAACGGCCTGAGCTTCTTTTGAATTTCTAACCCTCCCCATTTTGACAATAACACTCTTGTGAAATCTTATTCAAAAACTTGTCTTACGAACACAAACTAGGATCACGTAAAAGTTTCTTCCACATGCTCTAATTCCAATGCGTGTTCAAAATGTTCAAATCCTGAGCGCTTTCGCATGGAAATCTCAGTGTGCCCCAATTCTAAGTCCTTCCAAAATCCAATCATTTCCGTGGTTGAAGTCTGAAGTGTAGCTTTAATTTCAGAGCTGAACCTTTTGATATGAACGTTGAATTGAACTGCATTAAAATGCATCTATTGTTCATTCCTCCATCCATGCAAAATCCCCATCACTTTTATAGTACATCATTCGACTTGTCAACTCGTCATGTCATGTCATTGTCATATCATTATCATATCCTCATCCATGCAACGCCAGCAGTGGCACAATGACACAAAACCATGTCATTATAATATTTGTATAGAGACTGCTGGTTCTGGGTTGGGTAGGTATGTATAATAGGGACCAATACATTAGCATTGTCGGTAATAATTATAAAGTGGTACTTGTGTCTTGTGTCACCTGTGGTATCGTTTTCGCTTATACTAGTCTTCAAAGCGAGAGCTATGGAATTATGCCCCATAAAACACAATTACCATCGCAGAGCCCCATCTCAAGATAATATAAAGCCGTTGATTCTTGCATTAGTCATCATTTTCATTTAAAACTACTGCATATTGATATTTATTGCTAATGTATGCTATATTGACAGGTTCTGAGGGACAGTTCATTTTTCAGTGTCAATGTCATGGCTGTGCAAACCGTTCTGTAGCAAAAACAACGTTTTCAAATTTTAATATAACAAATATTATGCTGAGAGTAGAATGAGAGTACTTGCGTTTTTGCGTTGTTGTGAGATGAGAAAATATTATTGTCTTTTTGTTATTGCCAAATCAGTAAATGTTGATCAGATCTTTCTTTAGTTGCTCTCTGACTCTCTCAATTGTCTCAATGAGTAAATTGCAATATGTAACGTAAATTGGATTGTAATTTGCAAATGCAAATTCTTATGTACCCCAGGCTAAATGGAGAGCTTGGTTAATGGAGTGAAAATCAATAACAAAGTACGCAGTAGCTGCTATACACATAATCTCATTTAAGATTACGTTTTATAGCCCCATACCGAAACAAGACGTTGTTAAAGCATAATATGAACATTATAAATTGCATCTAATAATTCGATGTATCCATCGAGTATCAAATATCAAGTTGTGCGTGTGAGTACCTAATACATGGCAAGAAAGGAAAAATTAATGAATTGCAAGCAAATAAGTCTAAAAAATAAACTACTACTCAGCTATAGTTGGTAATACTTTCACTTGTTAAAACATTCCGTACATTTATTCAATTTTCATATGATTACCATAGATGTTGGAAATGAAACAAGTCTCAAATACATGCCACACATCACGATCACATTACAAGCATACTAATTACCTTTACAAGGTTTCACACACTCGTGTACTCAAATATGACAAAAAAAGCAACCAGAAGTGGAAGAAAGTAGACACAACACAAAGACAGCTTATAAACACAAATAAACGTGTCATGCCTATTTAGAACTTGGTTGCAAAACAACAATTCAATTTTAACAATACCAGTGCAGTCGAATAAGGAACTAACAAAACGAAATGTCTAAAGTTTACAAATACAATAGAAATTGGCAACTAAAGACTGAAATGGGAAGTTACGTACATTTATTGGCAAGATTACAATAAAATAATGGGACTGACTATAGGAAGCATAAAGCTTAAATTACATGACTGTGTCACAAGTGCCCATCGCTGCCGTTATTAATGCTTTAGTTAGAGTATTCTCTTTGCATACGTAATTTTCACTTTCTAAATCGTTTTGGCAATTTAGTCGTGAGTTTCTTGATTATGGTAATTATTGTACTAACAACAGTTTTACTAATTACTAGATATGTCTACTGTTCGAAAGGATTTTCTGAAGTTTCTCCAAAAATGCGCCCCACAATTCCATCCTTAATGTTTTCGACCATTTCGGATCTATCGATATATCTGGCAACTTCGGCCACCATACTGAAAAGGCCCATTGGTATAGTTATCAACGTTTTTCCAGCTTCAAACCATTTGCCAATTGTCGTAAAAATTCCATAGTTTTCTTCGGGTGCTGCAACATCTTTCCCGTTATATTTTCCTAGTCCTGGAACTGCAACTGGGTAATTTATGGACTGTTGAGCTTCTAGCTGTTCTCGTAAAAGATGTTGCGACTGTCTGATAGGGACAAAACTCATTTCGCGTTCAAAATTTGGTTTCCCAACGAAAGGAACAGGATTTGCAATTGGAAGATGACTGAATTCGTTGTTTATCTCCTTCTGAGCTTGGATATGACTTTCCAGTTGTTCTATTCTCCAGCGCATCTTAGCATTTAATGCTTTCTGCCGTTGCAACTCCGAATAGGCACTGCTTAGTGATCCACTTCCAGAAGAGGATAATGATGAATGAGGATTCGGTGGACTACCGCTTCCATTGTATAGTCCGTTTTGCTGTCTTCGGAGTGTAGAACGAGGGTAAGGGGCTTTGGTGGATGAAACTCCTCCTGACCGTGCGTTTCTACTAGATTTCCCTTTCATGAGGAAGTCTGCAAAAGCGCTCAGGAAATTTGTGTCCATCCCAGATTTTGTGATGGAATCAATAGGGTCAACTGGCAAAGCTCCGCAAAGATAGATTGCACTTAACACTAGGAAAATGCTGGATAGCCTCATTGTAACTTTACAAAGATAATTCTAAAAATTATTTCTTCTGCTGGCTTCGATGAACAATGAATGATACTTTCTCAGTGTGTATCTTTCAGCAATATTTATGGCCTTGACCCAACTTCCCAATTCCCAACTAGATTGGATTTCAATTTTTTGTCACATGAATGTTCAAACAGAATAATGTCACTTTCAAAATTTTCAATATAAAAGTAAAAATTATCACTAGGATGATATAAGTATCAATTTTTCAATTTCATTTTTAAGCTACAAGGATATGAGCTTCTCACACTGAAGAAAATTTACAGTGACCGGTTGCAGAAAAGTAGAAAATGCAACTGTGGGCTTCAATTTAGGTGTACAACTGTGAAATCGTAAGAAAGGTAAAGTAGATTTTTGACTCTAAAGGTAACCAACTACTAAAGTACTAACCCTATGCATTCTTCACGTTCACCATTTACTTTACTTAGTAAATACTTTTTCATATAAACATGATACGAAGAAAGCAACACTTTTATCTTCTACTACATTGTGTCAATCTGACTATTTATTGTAGGTAACGCATTATTTGACTAAAGACAATGAACACTTCTCATAACAGGATATTGAACGTTTAAAATTTACCATTGCAGAACTTTTCATAGTAGAGTAGGATAATAAGCTATGACATGACTATGGTCCATCCATAGTTCATATTGGTAGTGTCAGCAATATACAATTACACATAATTTTCACAAGTACAGATATTTTGCTAAACATTCCTTATAAAAAGAGTTTGCATCCCTCTATGTTGTACTTATACATGGACATGGTAGAAAGTAAAAGTTAAATTCTGATAATAGTTACTCACTACCATGCAGTACTACAATGCGAATTAATTTATGTCTCTATACAGATTCAGGTAAGTAAGTGCATCGACAAGAGACAACCATAAAAGTAATGTTAAGGCACTTGATATGTATTTTATAGATAAAGGTAAAGATCAGAGTTACACAAGTTGTGCTGTTTGCAGTTTGTACTTTGCACATTTATTGTACATAGAAAACATAGAGAGTGAATATTGTACATGAACGTTACAGTGGATCCTTAAGGTTATAGTTGTTGAAGAAAGTCGTAACATTTCCATTCATTCACTCTCTGGTCAGGTCTTTTTCTATTAAAGAGAATGTAGCTCATAGTTTACAAATTGCGATGGCAAACCTTCGATGATAAATATCTTCGTGTTCATATACAACTCATTTCATTATAACACGGCAATTTCACACGACTATACGGTTCAATCAAACCTAAACTCTATTAAATATCAAGTAAAAATCACTTGAAATTGTGCATCTGTGTTAGTGTACTTACCTTTTCTACGTGCTTCAGATGAATATAATATGACTATGAGCTACAGGTAGGAAAATGATAGTTCACTCAAGACATTTCAACGTCCGCATTAGTTTTCTATCGAGAGAAGCCAAAGGACAAACCGGTATGAGAAAGTTCATGACGATATGCAAGAACCGGTTCGATGGACAGTTACTTATCTTTGCCAGTTCATTCATTTAAAGAAACCGCAAGAGAACTACTCATAAAAAATACACGTTTTTAGTCATCTATCTTCATACAATAAGAATTTAATACTACTCAGCCTTACGTTTCGTCAGTTATCTTTGACTAACTACTATTTTCCTTCAAACTTCAGTCAGATTAATAAAACTCGTAGGCAAATGACAGAGTGATATATCGATATCATCGAAATGTGCTTGCCTACTCATTTCATAATCAGCATACGATACGAACTGCTATCATTTTCGTCATAATCGCTAAACTAGCTAATTTCGTTATCCTGTTTTACTTTTACGCAAATTATGCAAAGAGGCATTTATTTGGCTGTTATAGAATTTCCTTTCATTTGATAACAACTGTGAATAATATAGCTGAGAGGCTGGAGGACTCGCAAATGCATCATTTTCATATAGCAATAATTAGGTCAGAGGTCAGTGAACAAAAAACGTCTCTGACAAATATTTTCTATGAAATGAATTCTTTGATGCGATGAATTGACAAAAATAGGAGGACAATAATTAAAGACGTAAGGTATATAACGCTATTATGAAAGTTAAATAATTAAAAGTGACATTTGAAAATTTTGAGTTCCAGATCATTTTATTCCCGAATCATATCTTTTAATATCACCAATATACAATAAAATAGAATGCACAGTATAGTACGATACATCCATTAATTTTTAAGTGTTTCGTCAAATTTTAGACAAGATCTCAAAAGATCTATAGATTTGAATACATTTTCCAATTCTTGACTACATTTTAAACTACATGTGTGTAAATGTGTTGGTAGCATATATAGCACAGCACATCACTACGTTATTTATCATCCACGACAATCAGCAGGTTGCTAAATTGCTAATAATGTCACATATTATATTTACTACAATGAATGAAGCATAATATATCTATGGTATATGTCTAGAGGAGAATTGTACCTGACTTATTAGGTACTATAACTATTCAGAGGTTGAATTAATACTATATCAACGTAGTGTACGCTATAAGTACTTTGACAATTATTATGTCTAAACAGTTAGCTAATTCTTGAATAGCATGGTAAAACTACTAGTGGTCATTTAACATGTGGGTATACAGGAATACAGGTAGCTAATTACTTTTTTTCACAGTTCTACAGCACACCAAACAGACACTATTCCTTTTATAATAAAGACACGACAAGAAAAATTCAATTATAATTAGGAATTCCATACCGATACTCCATTTTCCTTTAAAACTAGATTATTCATTCTGGTTCACACTAATTTCAGTTAAACAAAAAGGATGCATTTCAATTATAACGTCTTAAAAATCTAAGTTTGACATTCTTTGACATTGCAGAATGTACATACTCTAGCTTATTTATCATGCAAAACTTTTCCAGTAATTATCATTACTTAACACAAAAAAGCACAGATTCTATTTATTTAAACCATGGTTCTAGTCTTCTAGTTATTATATTAATTTTCAAGCTGAGTGATACAATTATGTTATTTAATCTAGCTTAATTCACATCTTTATTTTAACTAACTGTTTTATAGTCATAAATGCTATTGCTAGTAAATTACAATTTCCTTCATGTCTGTAGTGTAGTTAAGTACGTTTTCTTTACAAATATCTATCTGACACACAGATTAAATCATAATGCATTATGAAGACGTGAGACATTGACACATCACTTGCATTCTTACATGATTCTTGCAACACAATGCACAACTGCGAAATATCTTATACTCTTTGTAACGGCTGCGATTAACGACAAATATTTAAATATAGTAATCTATAGAGAAATCATCCGAAAATATTTAATCCATTATAAACCCAAAAAATGAGAAAAAAAATTATTTTACCATTTACCTCAAGGGTTATTTCAGCCTTTATACATTTTTATTTATGTAGAACGTAAATTGTCATTTTAATGTTTCTTGTAGCAAAACACAGGGCTGTTCTTGCATTATAACATTGGAAAATAAAGTAAAATAACAAGGTATTCAATAATTGGTCATTTACTTTGACTTGTTTAAGCTTGACATGATTATTATAGGCTTTTTATGCAATCATTGAATTTCATGTATTATGTACCATTACATGCTTATACACAAAGACAATCGCGAATCTGATTGCAATTGAAGACATGTACACAACCTGTTTAGAATTAAATGATATTTATATCTGGCCTGACGTAATGCAAAAATATTTTTGCAATACTGTAAGAAAAGTTACTCGTGATAGAAAGTATAGCGTTTGTTCTTCATGAAAGTATGATTGAAATATAAAATGTATATCTTGCTATTAAATACCTATCTCAGTAAATAAGCATTTTAAATTAGGAGCTCAACTTATGTACATAATTAGCAGTTACAAATGAGCCGGTGTCAATAATCTGCCAAATCTGCCATCCGATGATCTCGAGATTTTCCCCGTGACACTGATCGAGCTTTGAAGTTGCATGCGTTCAAGTAGTGACGTTCATTTTTCGCTTGTTTTGTTCCAAGTGATCCATCAGTAATGCTGAGCCGTGGAGCTCCCAATTCTAGCACTTGACGTACCAATGGGTTTTCCAAAAGATGACGATTTATTCCAGACACCAGAACCTTAACGAAAAATAAACAATAAAATTAATACCCATGTTTCCTGAAATAATCCAAACATAAATTAAATACTTCGTAAACATTCTCACTTGACAAATTGCATCATACTGGCGTTTCTTGACCCAACTTTCTACTTCCAAAGATTCTCCATAGCCGAATTTGATATTAAGGCCAGGACCATCCCCATCTTCAACAGCATGTAAATAATCACGGAAACTGTGACGTTGTTGTCGACGATCTTTTTTGTTTCGATATTTATGAGACTCGGTGGAAAGCTCACGTAGTTTACTAATCAGTGATTTCATATTGGTCTTCTGAGCAGAATGGCCGTTTGAATACCCATTTCCATTAGCATGCCCATTAGAATGCCCGTTGGTTATATGACTGATGCCATTGACACCTTCCTCTGACTCATCCGATGATACTACGTGGTCAGTGTCGTCTGAGTCATCCACTAATTCGCAAAGCTCCACGAGAATTGCCAAAGCTTCACCAGCATTCAGTCGTACTTCGAGCTCAGCTTGGTCAAGAAGTTCTTGCATATTTCTTGTAAACCTAGCAAAAAAATGGAACCACAATATATAAATCTTGCTACACACAATTTATAACTTTCTCATAAAAAACACTTTTATTGAAATATACCTGTGAACTCTAAGGGCTAAAAATTCTCTGGACATCAGGGTAATCAGGAGAGACCATCCAGCAATGGCAGCAGATGCTAAACTGCAATTACTACTTTTCGGAATTTTAGTCTTAGATGGACTGGCTCCAACATCATCAGAATCAGCGTTCACATCATCTTCACTTGTTATAGCCCCATTTTTCTTTCCTTTTGTTCCAGCTCCAAACAGTGGTTCGAGAATGGTAAGAAGATTGGAAATGTCTTGAGTGCAACTCTCGGCGAGGAAAGCGCCGAAGCACAGGGCTTGACAACACTAAAATAACAAATAGCAAACAAAAAATTATCAAAAATAGTAAAATAAATCCCGCTAACATCACTATACGATAATTAATTATAATAGTTAATTAAGTACCTAGTAGTAATTAATCCAGTAAAAAAAATAGGTAAAATTATTCGTAGTCTTACTTTAACTCGAACTGGAATGGGCACAGTATGGTCCAAAAGTAAAGACTGAAGACATGGTTTGATGGCATTGAAATCTTCAGAGGCCAAGTCAATATCGATAGGGCCAACCTGGAGTAATGTGAGGCAATAAACGGTGGCAGCAAGTCCTTGTTCACTTCGTTGTCCTCGCTTAAATATTTTCTCCAAGTTGTCTCTCAGTGTCTCCCTACGGCCCAGCACTAACTCAGGCAAAAATTGCTGACTCAAGAGCGTTGTGAGCGTGGCTAGACTTGTGGCTCTGACATTAGCCGACTTCTCTGTCATCCCATCGATCGCCTCCGCTATTTTCTCCTCTAGAGCTTCTCGGCTTTGCATCCCAATTACACTTCCATCATCATGATCCTCTACATTTCCATTTTCTCCTGCAATAAAACAAAATTAACTTTCGTAGCTACATTACCCAGAGACACATCCTTTATGCTAACCNTTTCTCCTGCAATAAAACAAAATTAACTTTCGTAGCTACATTACCCAGAGACACATCCTTTATGCTAACCGGGGACATAACAATATCACATAAATTCATAAATTTTATACTAAATTGAATTTGATGCTACTGGAACCATTACTATCGTCTACACAGTCGTCAAAAAAAGAAATAAATGGTAATGCATTTGATATAAAATTCTTTACAGTTTTTTAACTATTCATTTAATGGCTCACACTGGCATATGTAAAACATGGTAAAACTTTTACACAGTAAACGTATTTGAAACAATGCAGACACACTTAAGAATATTTTATAACACTTCCAGTTTTATGTGTGACATATTTCTTTGGAATAAAAATAAACCTACCTTCTTCGTAACTGCCACGATCGGAATTAAGACTGAGGACACTGGCAGTATCGCACAGTGACTCCTCGTCATGACATCCCACCGCCTCCTCTTCGCTGATTTCTGGATCCTGCAAAATAACACAAACAATTCGCTTCAGTTAATTAAAAATAACAACCATGGCCATGGAATGAACATTAACTACCTACTAAATTAACATGTATGACATAAAATGAATGCTAGCACACAGTACCGAATGAGAGTAATAGGAATGCATTGTGCAAAAAAAGAACGAAATTATATAAATGAAAAGAGTGAGATAATATCAGAAGAAGATGATTTCGTGCTTCGTGACTTTATACATCACACATTCACAATGCAATTTGAAAACAATAAGAAAGTTTAGTTTCGACTCTTTGCAATTATGTTATTAGGACATGTGTTGCGATTGCAACCAGAAAGCCGGCTTTTTGCCATTTCTCTACAGCAAGGTGGCTTTTTGGCATGCAGTGTTATGTTATTTGCAGAGGAAGGACTTCTCTCCAGACTTCTAGAACCGCAAAATACTGTGCATATGTCTGAGACTGAAAGTGGCAGGAATAATAGAGAGAGAGAGAAACAAGCGAGCTGAGTTTGTATAGTCACGAATCTTGAATAATTTCGTGTTACGGTTAATATCGTTGGAATTAATTCAAGAAGGAAAAAAAGAGTGCAATAGATTAAGAAACATTTCTTTCCTTCAAATATAATTTGCAGTTTTGAGTAGTGATAAAGCATTTTACTTAGCGATAAAAAAGCATAGTAGTTATTTGTAAAAGAAGGCAAACTAACGTTTTTTCATAATGGACAATGGGGAATGTGAGCAAAGTGAATCAAATCCCATGAAAATGAAAGTTAGAAAACAAATCTGTCACGAGCTCAGAATAACGAGACTCGGATGAACACTGAAAATAGACTAAAGTGTCTCTCTCTCTTTCCTTTTCATTTATTTACATGATTCCGCCTACGTGTGTGCGATGCACTGTAAACTAAACGAACATCTGAAAGTAAATGATGTCGATCTTTTGTCAGCGATGACGCAAGCAAGCACGCTCAACTCGGGACTACGTGTGGACTACGTCGTAGGAACGAGAACTATCCAAATCCGAAAACAACTCATACAACTGGAACAGACTAAGACTATGTCTCAAGTCTCAGGAAGTATATCATACTTCCATTTCCATCTTCCTACAGACATAAGCGTCATATTTTTTCTATTACTAGGAAATTGGAATACGGCGGAACAGCAAACACGAACGCCACGTCACTACTTCTGTTATTAAATAAAAATTGTTCTTCTCTAGGGATATACATCTACAGATATATAGCTCCAGTAAAATCAATTTCAGCATTTTCAGCATGATATGATAATATGCTGTCATTCTGTCCTTTTGTTTAAAGACAATTAGTATTCTTTTGCCTTTGCCTAATGGCTAATTTGGTAATTTTGCACAAAGCTCCCTATTAATTATTTTATTTGCTAACACAAAGATAAAACAATCCGAATTGGTTTTAGTACATAAAACGGAGAAGACTAACATTTACCATAATATCGACATAATAATAACATAAACTAGTGGAAGTTTACTAGAATGTGCTTTGAAGTTAGAAGTATAAAATAAAGATAACATTAACAACATAAATAAAATGAAAGAGTTGGACTTTTGGACTATTAATCATTGTGTCAATTGCCTAACGAAATTCTGATAAGAGGAACGTTGTCATAAATTCTAAATTCTAGAAACGACAACAGCTGTCAATAGAAAGTATTACTGTTTATATGTCTTATCATCACATTAATTCTTAGGTACATTAAATACTCCATTGGCCTTAATAATTTTACAGGAATAGTATAGTAGGAGTAGGAGTGAAAGGAGTGTCAGTGTAGGAGTAGGACTGTAGAACCAGTAGGAGTTCCTAATACAGTCAATCTGATTGGGAATTGAGAGGCAAACACGAGAGCAAAGAATACTTGGTAAAAGTTTGTTTTGCAGAGAAATGATTAAATGTTTACATAAACTGGAGCTCGAAGAACTGAATCCATCTCTCTATCTAACAATAATATTACTAAGTTTAATTAAGTTTTAATAACATTGCTAATTTGCTAGTAACAATTAACGCCCACCTAGGTATTAGGTAACTTTTGCAACAAAAACGTATGAATATGAAGAAGAAGAACCATAGAGCAACAAATGTTCTTAGTCATCTCATGTATCGCCCACATAGCATCCTGCCTCCTCTCTACAGACAGACACATACATACCCCACATTAAATAATTTCTATGAAAGAAAATTACCTTTCTATTATGCACATCACATTGCTATTCTAGTGAAAAACTGTATTTATGTAGAAGTAGAACCATTAAATAACAATATTATTAGCAATTGAAATCTCAGTGAACCATATTATTGTCTTGTCCTTATCTCACACAGAATTTCTTCATTTTAGTTTATAAACATAAATAAGTTAAAGTTAACATAATATTATAGTAAGTAGCACGCACAGGTATTATTATTGGTATAAAACAAATAAAATATGTCAATTTGTGTTCCAATATAATCCATGCAATGTTTAAAGAATAAATGCAATTTGTATAACCACAAACACATGAATTTTTCATGCAAGAGGTCAGTCTCCTCTCCACCATAACAATCATAACATTAACAGCGTTTGTTTGATTATGGCTATGGCACAGTGTCCATTATAAATATTTGTTTTCGTTATTCCATATAATATACTTTATGTCCATCCTTCTTTATAAATACTAGCCTTGCCGGTCCGTAGTTCTTAATAATTTATTTAGCCTAGCCATTAGCCAATCCATAATATTAACATCAATGTAGTTTATTCAATATTAGTTATGGCAAATTACACTACAATTCCAATGTTTATATAATAGTTTATGGAAAGCATTGAAAATGAACTTGAGAAACCTATCTGCACTTTTGTTCACTATAAAGGAGCATAACAAATCGCATTGCTTAAAATCTAACCTTCCACCAATCTCCAATCCACTGTATTTGTTTACTGCAGTGCAATGTTAGGAAAATAATATAAAATAGTGCTCAAAAAGACGAAAACAGTTTAAAAAAAAGAGGTTAGGTAAATACAGTAAACAAACAAACATAACAAAATAACAACACTTACAATTTACCCACACATAAAATAAATTATGAATGTAAAACTGACTACAACTTACCACGCATTCTCATGATTAGTGGTGAAAGAGTGTTTTTATGCATATTCTAACTTGATGATAATACTGATTACTGTGATTACGATTAGCTAGGGCTAGCACTCACGCAGGAACACGTGAAGAAGAACAGTTTCTTCGTATAGTTATAAACAATATGCAAACACAACCACTTTTCCTGCATCGTCTTAGATTTGTATTACAAAGACTGAATATTATGCGTTTCTTTCTAGTTGCACTCAGCCTAAAGCACAGCACTACTAACAAATTCTGAAAAGGTCAAGACTCTCAACTCAACTCATTCACTCAAGCGAACAGCACTCATACTCACTCACACTGTGTTGCTACGTTATAATATTATACACACAAATACAACTCTTATTTACGACAACTTTGCACTTTGCATTAGTCAGCTAAGCTTGAGCCAATAACCAAAAAATAATATAAAACTGCAGTGTATGTAAGTATAATGTACGAAGTGCAGATGTTGTAGAATAGACTAGCACAGCACATTAAACGAATTTAAGTAAAGAGAAGGGCAATGTCGTCATAAAGGAAAGAACAAAGATAAGATAAAACATTAAATACCACATGTAGTGCTTTAAATGAATATGAATGAATGATCTTAATTTAATTGTAAAGTTTAAGACATTAACATTATTACCCTTTAATACAAACTCATAATCACGTGTAATGTGTACATCCGTTACACACCTAAAACAACGACTATGCACAGAACTATAATATGACTATAGAAAGGCTAGCACGTGTTCAGGCCCATTCTACATGTTCCTGGTAAGTGATAATTAAAAATTTTAATACACATAGCTAAATAAATACTTCTTTTTCTGTAAAATAATGATTCAAAAAGTCATAAAGATGACAACGGGATTTTTTAATATTTTCTTTTAATTTTTAATGTCTAACGAGTGCGAGTGTGCATATTTAGAAATTAGAGTAGGTAATGGTAATTTTGTTTTTATTATACAGTGCACTTAATTAGACTTCTATTGTTCCGTTCCGACTATA
>JABASI010001193.1:0-27254 GCA_019776505.1 Tomocerus nigrus
CTCCGCCCGGCCTTTGTGACCGCCTGGTCCAAAGGCGCAACCTCCCAGCGAGCCGAGACCCAGGTTCGAATTCGAAAACAGGGGCCCGAGGAAAGCGTGGATAAGTACTATTTCGACATTCTTAAACTTTGCAAGAAAATAGATCCCGCGATGGATGACGCCCGGAAGATTGAACACATCATCCGCAATCTGAGGCCTTTAAATGGCATTTGGGAAACGGAATTCAGAATAACAGCAATAAAATAGAAACTTATTTTCCTAAAATTATAACACTATTATTCAAAATACCTATATTAACGCCATTATATCCTAAGCCATCATATCAATTAGACGTTGTGGAAGAACAACAAGAATGACTTACGGCCATCTTAAATATAACGATCAAGATAATTAACTCATTTCTATATTCCACTTAGGTTATTAGGTTATTGTATAGATTGAAGCAAATTTACTATTAGATGTAATATACGGTAGAAGCGGTTTACAATTTTATGTACTAAAGCATGCCATGTGTAAACCGTGCGATTCTAACTATAATTTTTTAAATATTCTCTTACTTTCAAAAGAGTTGTTTTGATTCAAAACAAAAATGTTTTTTATTATGATATCCTATATTTAATATAACCTTAAATAGAAGCCGGAGACGATTTTTAGTAGCGTCTATGTCACTAACCCTGTTTTTAGCAAAATAGGCGCGGTGTGTGCGGACAATAAAGTAGCCAAATGCACAATCATTTTCGATTAATAAGATTTATTTTCACATTTCTTGTCAAATACATGTTATGTATCATTACTAGAAACAATCCTTGACAATCCAACAAATATTATTTAGCAAGACTGGACTAAACAGAAAAAGGCAGAAAAAGAGAGTGGTCGGAAACTGAATCAAAAACATCCTAACCTAAGTACGGCTCTAAGTACGCAGCAAATAAATTCCTTATTTAGAAAACGTAACCATTTAATATTAATTTTTAAGCCTCTTCCAACGCCAAGCATAATATAACTGTGGTCTCATCCCGCTACAATATGTCAATCAAATCGGCAGACGTATCTGCTCTTTAAAATGTTGGCGCAAGGCGGGGCAGTCTCCATGTTGGTTTCGGTACTGTTATGGGACAGCAACTACAAGGCTAGGTAATGTTGTTATTTATTTATATGAAAGAGAAGTCTTGCACCGCTGACATTACATTGTTGTTTCATAGTAATCCGTTCTTTCACCCCTGGGTTCCATTATTGCTACATATGTTATATGAAGGGTACTATTCATGATTCACAATTATCTGTGATAACGAATAAATGCCTTACATAGACTAAGTGCACAGTTGTGTGGATCTATATTTGCATCTACACAGTGGGAACACCGAGGCATTACATAAGCCAGATCTTTAACCTCACCAAGATGTAATAGTATACTTTCCTGAGTGTCATACAAGAAACTAATGGTGATATTATGGTGACTAGTGGCGGGAGATGCTGAGAGAGGTAAGTATTTTATAGTGTATTATTTATATATTTTTATATTTCGTTGCAAAAATGCACACGATTTAAGACAAAAGTGTCTGAATTTACAATGAGAAAATAGTGCGTATTAATTTCTAATAAAGCGGTAGGGTTACTACCGCGATAAAAATGACAAATATCGTCTCCATTTGAAATTATTTCATACTCATATCCTTCTCCTAACTGTCTGACAATGAAAGCTATATATTTAAATGCTTTCATTTTCTTTGGTAACCTCATTCAAATATTTTACAATTCTTTGTTGAACAACATCATCCAACGAGAACTGCAAAATTGCGTGAACATACTTCATTGCACAGACGCGATTGCTCCTTTTACACTTCAGGCAAGATAGAAGTGAAATGCGCCTCTTTGAGATCATCTCTGTTCTGATATCAAAATTGGGATTGGGGCGATCCTCGCGGCTTACAAAATCATACATATTTTTCATTAGAGGTTTCTTTTTAGGAAACCATGACTCTTCCAGGGACTAGTTGGAACCACCATTTCCAAGAGAATTTACATTGAGTACATCAAAAATGTAAAATTTCTTTGACGAAAGTATCCCTGCTGGAATGGGAGAGTAGTTCCCATACAAATTAAGAAAAACTCCGTTGGTTATTGCAATTTCAGTGCGCCCTTCTGCTTTGACAATGTATAAATAGCAGAGGCTGTCACTGTAATTGGGAAAGGGAAAAGATATATTTTTAAGAAACCTGTCACTGTCTTCAAAATCTAATTTTCGATCCAAGGCTTCAAAATCATTTTCAAAAAGCCGTCTTTGATTCTCCGCGACAAACCTTGCTTACGCTTGTCTATCCTCACCGTCTGCAATATTTGCGAGTATATTTAGGACCCCTGAAAGTGCGTTGGTAGCAAAAGCAAGGTTGTGATTTTTGTCTGGATTAAGGTCTTCGCCTAAAAAAACAACATTTTTAAAAAGAAACAAATGTCACAGCGGTGGAAAAATCATGCATTTTTCGTTAGGGAAAATGGAATTACGTATCCGAAATAAATAATTTTGATTGTGGGAGATATCTATGAATATATAACCGTGAGGGGATTGTCTACAGTAATTGTAACATGACAGCAAAAACTTTCCCCCGTGAAGTCCAGTTTGTGAACTTAGGGTCCGAACCTGAAGATTATCCCGACTGGAGACGAAAAGTATAAGATATTTTGCATTTAAACTAAAAAACAGAATGCATTCAAATAATGATCGATTGGTTCCGGTGCCGTGAGTTATAGAGAACCAAATCTTCGAATTCCTTTCTGGCCAAGTCGCCATGAAAATCATCGAATATTGTAAATGTAGGAATAGAACTGTCATTTTCGTTTACGTCAAACTTAGCACCGTGGTGCAGTTCGAGAATGGGGCAATTTGCTTTGAGTTGGAAATAGTATTCGGACGATGTGGAATAGCAGTAAATGATTTTTTCAATTCTAGGAGTAATTATTTCTTTATAATTTTTAATAATCTCTCCCAACAAAGTACTTTTTCCAGCTCCGCTTTGCCCTACTATTAGAGCCGGAAACCGGTGTTGGAGCTGATAAAAAAAGTCACAATCACAAGGGCTTCCAGCCATGGGGGTAAGAGTGAATATTATTCACCTGAAAGCGTTTCGAGTGGAAGGTGTGGAGGGATAGCTTGTTCTGTTGAATTTCGTGAATCTGGTGATTACTTGACCTCATAGAGCGAGATTGGTGACGGGTGATACCATCATTCTCTAAAATATTTTTGAAGTGTTCATGTCGTAATTGATTCTTTACGACAGATTTCGACACTCCCTTAGCTTTCAGAATTTCTCCACCCTCGGCTGTAAGCACTGAATAGTTCTTTGTTCGCAGGGCCACTACTTCTTTAATTGGAATGGCCCCAGTTACCGATCTGAAGCATCCTGGCTTTCTTCGGTTACTGAGGGAGAAGTATGAACTTGTTGAGTTCATATTCGAAAAGTCAAACAAATTCTGGTCCTCTGGATTTGGCGATGTCCAAAATGGCTGCCGCAAGGAAATTTGGTTTTGTCAGATGTATGATTTTCTTTTTTAAAAGTACTAGGGACACCTCATCGTTTATTATCATAAAAGATTCGAAATTTGGGCATCCCAACAAAGCACTAATTTGATCGGAGTTGGTGCAGATGTGGCAGTTCTTTCTCTTAAAAAGCTGTTCTGAAAGTTTAGCATAGGTCGCATTCATAACCAGCTTCAACATCTGCATCTCAACTTCAGAGCTAAGACCACGCTTTGTGGAGCACAAATCCATGAAAGGCTTCAGCCAAGCTGATGCCGAATATAATTTTGTAGACATTTTGCATGGACAACATAGTTTTTGCGCGGCTTTAAGGTTGCCAATAGCTTGGACGGAATCTTTTTATTTCATTATGACGCCTCAAAATAGATATCTGATAATCTGAAAGTTCCTCATAAGTGATTATTTCATGATGAGGAGCAAGTGGCCAAAATCTAAATTTTTCATGGCTCTCACGAGGGAAGGAAATGTTGTTGGAATTCAAAAGTCTTTGCGCCACCCAAGCAAAACCACCCCTGGTGCCTTTTCGCAGAAACTGCACAATATCGATACTACGTAGTAGTTCCAACTCGATACCAGTGGTTTTCAAAGCCAGGTCAACACTTAGACCGGGTAGGCTATAATAGTGCCTAAAATCTATCTTGAAATTAGTATATATTTCATTCCCAAAAGATATTAGCACGTCACAAAGACATGAAGTATCTAGGAGATTGTAAAAAAGACACAAATCTTTCAAACTCCCCAAATTGAATCTGCTATAAATAGTTTCTACGTAATTATAGTCTTCGATGCTGCAAGCCACATCTTTTAATCTATTATAAAAAGACTCGATTGGGGGTAGAATTGTCTCCTCAAACATTCTCACGTCAGTAAAGTGCTCATACGGATACGGCATCTTTCGAAGAAGCATTTGGTAGTCTCCACATCCAATTGTTTCGAAACAGGACTTTGTTATTTTAAACTTATCAGCACCGTCCATTAGAAGGGTCTTAATGCTATCGTCCAAAGACGCGGAAAGGAAACGATAGCTGTCTAAAATCCTCAAAACATCGTCAATCTCAATTGACATGGATTCTTCACTACTAACTGGGATAATCGACACCTTCATTCTGCGATTTAAGGCCGCGATTATCAAATGGAAGTCAAAATTAGAACCTCCATGAAAATAAAGATTGAACTTGGGTCGAACTTGGGTTTGCAATTTAGCATTGCAGCTAAAGCAGCTCACACCCCTCATCTTCCCATATCCGTCAATAATATCCCCAGTTACAGGATGCCTTTCGGGAAGATGGGAGTGCTCATATATTTTTCGAACATCAACCGAAAAAAGCACGTTACAAAATGTGCAATTTGGAGTGGATCGAAATATCTCCATTTCTGCCGGGGATTTTCTTGCTGGGGTATTGCTCTGCTCTATAAGTCTGAGTAAATTGCCACACTCAATCAGCACTGTCCGTAGTAAGTGTTTAGCAGCATTTTCACCAAAATGCACCCACTTTCTTCTCATAAAGCCATATTCGTCTATCAATAGCATAGCGTAGCTAATGGGTGTGTGTGTAGCCCTTTTCTCTGTCCAACTAAATTTGCTACCTAGACTACATCCTGCAATAGGAGATCGTAGCGTTTCAAAAACTGCTACAAAATAAAAAGGCATTTGAACAGAATTTTTGTGATTCTTAAATTTAAAAAGAGAATTATCAAGTGTGGGCATAATAATACGCTGTATCGACACATTAAAAAGTGATCGTCACGTTCCTGAATGGTGACAAAAGGATTAAAGCAAGCTGGGCAGTAAAATCGAATGTGGTGATTTCTCTTACCCAAAAATCTACTCAAGTGCTTAATCCATGCGGAATGTGATTGATTTAACTTCGTTAAATAAAGTAAATACAAATGCCTAGTCGAGCCGCTGTGCAATTGTTCAGCACAGTAAACTGGAAAAGGATTGTCAGTGTCGTCAAGACCGGCTACTATAACAGAACAGTCGTTAATTTCCTCAAAATATGGAATAGAAGAAATAGCCATTGGCAATTTTATATTATCCATCCTAACATTGGACAAATAAGGAATGTAAGGTGCTACAGTGTTGCGCCAGCGACGCTCACAAGGGTACATGCATGAGAGAAATGCATATACAAAGCACAAATGTGAATGCTAATTTTTAATATTCAAAATGGCGTGTTTTGAGTAAGTCTTTGGCGGAGCTTTAATATAATTCCCGCCGCGCAAATGCCGGTAACGTCCGGCATTCACGCAATAATTAACAACTTTAAAAAGTGTCCAATTAGAGACTTGGAATTGGAACTCCGTCATGCGATAGAGCAATTTTTCTATCATATCGTGCGTTACGACTTGTATAAAATCGTAATGAGTTATAGTGTGAGCGTAAGAGGAGAAAACAAAATCCGCCATGGTGTGTGGGTTATCAGCTTTAAACATTTTAACTGTAACCGACATGAAAGTCTTGAATGCTCCCATGCGTCGGAAAATATCGTTAAAAAGGGAAAGTAAAGGCGGGGTGATAAATTCAAAGAAACTCTCTAACACAGTAAAATGCACTGCGTTGAAGGATCCGAACAAGGATTCCAAATACCCCCCATGTGCTCGTAAATTGGAATTAAAATAATTTCTAAAATTAATATTTTCTACAACATCATAAATATTAATACCTTCCCCGCGGAAAAAATCCTTGTGAAAATCTTGGAAATGAGCGACCAAATCTTGACGCCTGTTGTAGGTGAGATTGCAAAAGGCACAATCAAAACTCTGCAACAAAATTAAAAAAACATATTAACACTGAACTTGTTACTCATAATAATATTATTAAGAAATATAATGTTTCTTACTAATGCAGATGCTGATGAAGAAAGAGCTGGTGTTGGAGGGTCATCTAGCTCATCAGCAACGTTGAAGTTCAAAAATTCAACGTTGAAGGCGGCTGGGTGGGGCGGCTGGGCGGCGGCGGCAGTAGTAAACGGTGATGGAGTGGTGTGATGAAGTGAAAGTGTCAAATGTCGTGGTTGTGAGTAGATGAGCTACTGATTCCTTCCGGGTTGTGGCTGACGAGGATGTGGGGCGGGTGCAGGATTCTCCGGCAAATGTGGGTACGGCAGTGGCCTCGGTGACGGTGGAGGATTTGCTGGTGGGTTGTGCAAACCGAGTGTTGTTGGGCGAGGTGGCCTACTCCCGGTCAGCGATGGATTCTTGTAAGCAAATGTAGTCTATTACATTTAAAAAAAAGAAACATTTGTCGGTTACTCTCTTTAAAACTTCTGTGTTATTTGTTATCTAGTCAATTAAAATGTGGAAAATCTCTCAATTTCGAATTTACTGTGGTAGTGAGTGAGAGATATTTTCATCCAATCATAAATGCATAAATAGTCCTGGCAGTTGAGTAGAAATTAAATATTTTTGGCGATAAAATTAAAAACAATAGCACAGGAAATAAATGTAGTATTTTGCTTTTACTTTTTTTAATTATTATACAGCTATATTATACATTATACATTTAAAATTTTAAAAAGGATTTGTTGGTTACTCTCTCTCCAAACCCAGCACTATTATGTTATTTGTTATCCATCCAATTAAAAAAATGAGTGGCACTCAATTACGAAAAGCTTTGGATAACTTGTGATGGGATGAGAACACATCACATGCGCTACTGAGTTATCAAATATTAGACTTTTTTTCTAAGAACGAATTTACTGTGATAGTAAGGGAGAGACGTTCTCATGC
This sequence comes from Tomocerus nigrus, assembly GCA_019776505.1. NCBI lineage: Eukaryota > Metazoa > Arthropoda > Collembola > Entomobryomorpha > Tomoceridae > Tomocerus > Tomocerus nigrus. The sequence goes on from JABASI010001193.1 coordinate 7,268, forward strand.
AATCATAAATACATAAATTGTCCTGGCAATTGACTTAAAATTCACTTTTTTGGCGATATTTTTTTTTAAAAAAAAAGATTATTTCGCTAAATGCCAAATGTTGAAATTCTCTATCAGTCAATACATACCCTCATGAGGTTTTGAAAATCCAAAAAACAAGTCTTTGGTAATCTGATTTTTGGTAAGATTTTAGCAAAACTCCTTGAATCTGTTACAACAATGAGCAAAACATTTTGGTTAATTAATAACAAATTTAAACAATTTTTCTTCCTTTGCCTGCAATGAGAAAAATGCATAGTCAAATATAAGTAATATGTAGTAATAGTATACGTAAAACAGAAAAACCTTTACTTTTTATGAAATCTCAAATTTTCAAATATAGTTTCTTTATTTTCTTGGTCGGGAAACAGTTAGTCCATTTCTTAAATAATGCTACTAGTAAGCAGAAAACATTGTGTCGGCAAATAAAAATGTGCACTTATGTACCAAATGGGAAATGTACAGATTGAAGAACTCGAAAATTAAGCCTTAAAGTGAAGTGAAGTGAATCACAGTAGAAATGAGAATGAGAATAGGTAGACAAATGCTCTGGACCTTTTTGTCCGTTGGAAAGTTTGGAGTGAGGGAAACATAACGCGTATTGATAAGCCTTGACCGTTAAAGATTTCCTCCGAGCTTTGTGCTTAGTCTCTGACAATATAATTAAAATAATTGAGGATTCCGATACGAACAAATCCTGCAGATAAAATAGAAAAACTACTAATTAATGGTTAGATCCATATTAATGTGCTATTTCTAATGATGAAAGATTTGAGATTTTGATCAATTTAAAAAGAGAAGTGAGCGGCAGAATGCGAAACGATAAATTCTCTGCACCCTCCGGCGTTGGATAAAATACAAAAACTAAACATGTGTATCATAAGGTCCTAGTGGCTGTTAGATATTTCTTTTCCTATAATCTCTGACATAATAATTTAAATAATTATGGAGGTCTGAACAAGCGGTTTATCATATGCTAAAATGACTACGAATATTCTCATGTCCACCTGTCCCAACACCTGGGGAATATTATTGTGCGTGCGGCTGAAACTGAAAGGTTAATACATGTAAGAGAATGAATTTTCCTTTTCTAAGTTTTGTAGGTATATTACTTTAACTTCTGATCTAAATATTTTGCAATAATCACATACGATTCTTGGTTTTATATAAGCAGACGAAAGAAGAATTTATTCATTCGCATTTGGCACTTGAGACTTGAACATTTACAAAAGGACTGCACTAGGAAAGCAAAGGTTAGTTATTGTTTAATTTGAAATAACAATAAAGATATTTATATCAGCAATGAATTTTTTGCAATACAAATTAAAGTGAATAGTATTATTATATTGATAAATATTGATATATACATATTGATAAAAAATATTTATATATAACTTAAACTATTGGAACAAAAATAATATAATATTATTAAGTAATAATAAGTACCAAAAAAAGAGCCACATCAAATCATAATTACTAAAAAAATATTTAGTTAAGTGGTATTACCTACGTTCAATTTTTAAAAATAATAAAACTCTTTATATACTATTTATATATTAGGGCCGAGTCAAAAATTGAGGACCAGTGTCCTTTTTTCACGGCAATAAATGACGAGGTGCGCCGCATTGGAAATGACTACTTGTCGGATGTTAAGGCACACCTGGAATATTATTCCAACGTTCAGCGTGCATCTATCCATTTGATGAGGGTGGCTGGACTTTCCGCAGGTAAGCCTATATTTTACAAATGTTATCAGTATTACACGCTGAGTACAGAAAATGTCGCTGTATTTGTAGGTCAGCGCCTCAGCTTCGACATAGAGAACATACCTGTTCTGATGATGGTTTTCATCGTGGTGTATGGAAAATTGGGGATGAACCTCTCAACTTTTGAGTCGGCCATCGAACAAGGGCAAACTTCCCTGGAGGAGATGAAAAAGAAAGAGAATGAAATGGAGTAAAAAATAAGGTCACAATTCAGTGACTTGTAAGTATACTCCGCGTGTGTAGTCGTAAATGTAGTTTTCTCCGTTTACTTGCTGTATTGGAGAAGGTGGTGGTGGTGGTGGAGGAGGAGTTGAGCCAAGTTGAGTCAGGTCCACAAACTCAAACCCTTTGTTGTAGAACATGCTTTTGTACTTAATTAGTTACCTATAGGTTTATGCATGAACAATATTGTTATGATATGTATGTGCTTTCAGGTATAACATCCTGTTCATCATAACTATGAACTTTCAACATAATTACTGAACTGTAAATATTGAACTGCTCGTTTTCGCTCTTGCTCAACGACCCTACTCTTTAGGTACGGGCCCTTTCTTTATAAGCCATGTCCCGGCCAACGGCACGGGCAGTGGTGATACGAGAGAGCGAAGAGTTCAATATCAATACGTGCCCAGCACCTATGCTGCGGTCACTCTGTATTCTATTTTACTGTAACTAAATAAACCAACACTCTTCAGCATTATCCGCGCACCCCTTATTATTTCAATCACATAATAATATTACAATTAAAGATGCAGTCCCTGACAAATACAGGCCTTGTCATACTACATTTCTGGCGACCCTTTGCCTTAAAGATAATCCACGAAGGTCTCGCATCTGGACCTCTCTCCGCTCAGTCCCACTCCCCGGCCTTTTCCCCGGGTATTGACTTATAGACGGGCTTTGACAGCCGCCCAACCGGGCGTTTCTTTTCTGTCATGGAAGTCCAATACCTTACCCATACCGTCTCACTTTTCCTAAACCTTTATTCATTACCATCGCGACTCAGCATAAAATAACCCCACACCAAGTACTGATACATTCCTACTAAAAATCCTTTAACACCCCATGAGGAATCCCAAAAACAAAAAACCACTGTCCTCACCCCAAGTTGTCTTAATTTTTAACTTTCTAAACTGAATCAACAACGAAAATCGTCCAACGCCACGCCATAAAATGGATTTAAGTAAGAAGTACTCCATCATTCGCCATTTCGCTCCTCTTATATCAACAACACAAGTCGTCCTTAGCCCAATCAATCAGACCCAGAATGAACAGATTATTACTGGCCGATACTGAATATCTGGAAATCCATATCAAGGACCACGGGCCCCATAAACATACACGCCTAGTAAAATTGTTTACTCCAAATGGTGATCATCGCTATATTTACGGCGGTGCTTTTATCAATAAACATGGCCTGGTCAACATTCAAACGGTATCAAAACAAGACTGTAACAGCTTGGCCACCCTGAATGTCAACCAACTTCAAGTAATTTCCGATCACTTCTCAAGGCAAGACAATATTACTTCGGAAGTTCGCGAACACTTACTACGCCTCCTTAACATGTCCAAAGGTCAAGAATCAGAATTTCTTTCGGCACTCACCCAGTGTACCCGTGAGCTCAATTCCATTATCACCCCGGCAATAACATCTAGTGCGGCAGGAACTAGTCAACAACTACAGCATGAGCTCAATGACAATTTACTCCCTCCGGAACCCCCGGCTTACCATACTTTGCCGTACATAAATCCAGGTGAACAAGTCGATCAAGCTATACACCGGCAATTAGTACGCTCGTCGATGATAAATAAGCAAACACTCTCCCAGTCCCAATTAGCAACGGTCACAACACAAACGTGCTCCGAAAGCGAAGCGTTACAATACGAACAATATCACGATAATCATTTAATTATAAGAGCCCTTAAAGAAACTGAAATCATCACAGGATATAAATTAGATACACTTAGCCATAATTTAACTCAGTTGGTTTTAAGTCTCCAAACGAATCTTAACTATTTTTTATTGGTTCTGCACACATACGACAAAGAAAACATCATTAACCCGTACGAACAGTGCACACATTTTCACATCCTCTACAAACACTACAAAAAGTTGTGCCGCTACTAACAAGTTCAAACTATTTATCGAAAACAACATCATCGATACACTCGCCTCCCAATCCATCAACGACCAAAGGCAAATATATCTCCATATTTAGAACAGGCAGAACTCGGGGGCAGGAATACTAATTACCCCCCGCAATTATCAGTATCAGCTACTAGTGAGGAGAGGATCGAGAACGAGAGAGTGACCATGCCACCAAGGAGGGATCTCGTAATACAACAACGACGATCAAACCCGGGAGTAGTTAATCAAATCACTCCGGTACCACTCACCATACAAGACATTCTGCGGGATCGCGCTATTCGGGCAGCGCAGGAACAACGCGGAGCCACCTTTGAAGGAGACACATTTGATGATATCAACCAGAGGGTTAGCAGAAACATTCCGCCCCCCTTTTATCAACTCACCAGAGAATCCCGATCTGATACTCAGTATGGCCGAGGAAGAGGATTCAGCCCCAGGAATTGGGAGCCTCCGGGATCAACAAGACGAGGACGAGGCACGGACCAACGACTAATCAGTGGCCCAAGTAGCAGAGGACGTGGACAACAAAATCCCAGATAAGCGTCATTAAAATGACAATTTTATTTCATCGGGTTAATTTTACAGCTCATATTGACTATTGAGGATAGAGTATGCAAAAAATGAAACTGTGACGAATAGAAGATTCATAAAAGTTCAAACTTGTTTTAATTTCCGCATAGATTCCTTAGCAGCCAACCTCTCCAGAAATGCTGCATATGACGGCATTTCTGAAAGTCAAAATGAAATATTTCAGTTAAGAATCTTTACTATAATAGTAGCTGCCATTCAGCTAACGTATAAATAAATTTATAATAAAATGATGTAATTAGTACGATTATACGAAATCTGTACCTTTTTGGCAAATTCGAGTCGTGGTATAAGGAATTGCGTGCATAAACATGATGTTTATACACTGCAGCTGTCGACAGGCCATAAAATAGATCTCTATACTTGTATTCACCTTCCGATTGTAGGGCACACACCAAAATCCATAATTCCTGGTCACCACGAAGTACCGACCGTCCATGGTACACCTATTATTAAACAAAACACTTTTTAAATGCCAATTAACTAATTGAATCACAGACTAGCTAGATATATAATGCCGACTTGAATCCAAAATAAATAAATAAATAAAATTGAGCTAAGTTTCAACTTCAACTCCTAGCTTACGACTAAAAACTTTCAGTAGGTACATGAATGGAAAGATTCTCAACAATATTATTCTCCTCCCAGACAATTCTTAAACTCAATTACATTGACTTTGGCTAGCACTATTGTAAACAAAAACCGCAGAGTTGAGAAGTAGTGATTCTCATTCAATATTTGTAATTCTAGCAGCTACTACTCTACTCTGTACGTTTACCATAGTCAGGGAACCTTACGCTTAAAAGTATGAAGATACTCTACTCAGTCAAACAAATACTGAATACTAGTCACATATTATAGTGACTTTGCATTACGCATACAGTAAAATTAAAACAAGTAAGTCATACGAACCTTTGGCACTCAGATAGCAAGTATTCACGAGTATGTCTAGGCCACGTAAAGTCAGATGGTGGAACTGCAGTTACACTGCACGCCACTGATACAAATACGGTGAAGCAGAGGATGCTTTTTCTGGCCATCATTCTCAATGATTCTCTGTAAAACCATAAAACAGAATCACTATAGACGTTTCCATTACGTATATGAAATTGAGCTACAACGAGTAATAAGAAGGTACAATGTAGGAGCTATAGGCTATTAAACCAAGGCATGAATAATTACCTTTTAAATTGTCTTGAACAAATCTTGAAATTCTCGCCGTAACTCAAAAATAATCTTTGAGTTTATCCGTAGTACTTTTCGGAAATAGAGACACACAGTAGTAGAAGACGGACGAGATAATAGTTTGGCAAACGCTTAGGGTATACTCAGGAAAGTGCACACAAAACTTTCATGTTTTATGCAAGGACTTGCTACCCTTGCTTAACATGTTCATGAATAGGGACTATTATCCTAGGAAAATATTACCTGAGTCAGCAAAGATACCAATTTTATTTTCTTTGCTCCAGATTAGCATCGCGTGATACCCATTAGTTCATATACTGATCATATATGTAACTTAACAACTATTTATAAGCTGCCATTACTACACACAAATAACGACCCGTAATCCATTAGTAACAAAATACACATATCAGACTCGATATTGTACTTTAGTACAAAGGAAATCATTTTATTTGATTCTCAATACATACAGGCTCCACTAGCTGACTGTACAAATTATTTGTACTTTGTATCACACTGCTGATACTTTTCATTTTTTCCTCTTGGTGGATAGTACATGGATCTTACCGATCCTTAAAACCCGTACTCATTATGCGATATGCATTTATTTTTACGATTTAACTCGTTTATCCTACATGGACGTCTTTCTGTCATGTAGTTAACCTAGTTCAACTAGATGTTCCACCTTTTGTGCTGACCACACAAGTCCAACTATATATGAACTTTATTTGCATACTACGTCGTGCTTGAGGCATCTATATTGCTACCTCACTATTCATATACGATCTGCCCTACCTTAGCACAATTTTGCATATCTATGCAGTGCTTATCGTTAGCCTCTTGGCTACATGTGCCCTTATTCACCCTCCTTCCGTTGGATTCATTTTTGGATAAACATTTTTTGCTTAAATATTTATCATTTAATATGCCCTTTTGTGTTCTCGCCATCACTTTTCATTGCCCGTCCATTTTCTGCTACCATTCTCAAAAATAGTGGGTTCTCCTTCATCTTAATTTTTAATCATGCTGTCTGTATATTCACACTCAGCTTTTTCTCATCTTCAGTATTATGACACTGTGTGACTGCTCAGCCCCACTCCAATCCCATTACTAGTCATGGCATATACAACGACTGTTTTCAATTAACAGTTACATGCGGCTCCTCTTTATTTCATTCACATTTTATGCTTCTCCATGTTATATATTGATACATGTTTTAAATGCTACACACTACGTTACGACAATATTATATTCTATACATTATTACTTTATTAAATATCTATACATTATTGCCGTATTATATATTATTAAACCCTTATGGTTTTGTCATTCCAATTATTAAGTATAATTATTACTGTATTATATTAAGTAATTATTACTGTCACTATTCAGTGCACGGTAACGGAACGGTTATTCTTTACTCACATCTTCCGTCAGGCATCATACTCCGCATCGAGAAATCTGTTCAGGAAATGATATGCGTAGCGATATTTCCGCCCTGCGTTTGCACCAGCTATAAAGAAATTATAAAATAATCATTGAATCCGTACAGATCCTTAACGACGGAAACTAGCAGAAAATAGACGTCTGCGCTTCGATCATTCATTTATTCCCTTATGATTACATACTGCAAACAAATCATAAGATGGACATACACGTCTGTATTTAGAAATACGTGTAGTATTCAAGATTTGTTCTAGGACCAATGAAATCCATACCCTATATAATACTTATCCAGCTTTAATTCGGATCAACTTTTTGTATCGTAAGTCGTCGTATGGGCGATAAAATAAGTAATTTTTATAATTCAGCACTTTTTTTCTATTTTTCTTTTTTATTCTACGAAACTTACAGTAAAAATAACTCAGAAAATCAGTGAGCACAGGTTTAAAACTTCAAGTGCCTAGTTTATGTCACCAAAATGATGATGAATGCAATAACTCTCAAATTTCATATAAATATATACTCAAAAGGACAATGATCCACTACATCGGCCTTTTCCATTCATAGTTTTGAAATACCGTTAATGTTATACCATAATTCATGGTACTTCGGAGAACCTATCGGATTACTCCTATACGCACTTATTATATTTGGATGATTATGAGGATATTTAAGAATGTATAAAATGATCAGTCTATTCTATTTTTGCCCTTATACTTAGTGGAGCCCGACAACTCCACATTAGCAATTTGACGCATTAGCAATTTAGCAATGTCGATCCTTTTAGTCAATCAATCCCTGTATATCTGGGTATGAGTTGCTTTAAGCATTAGGGAATATGAACAGAAATCACTTACGTATGATGCATGGCTTGATAGGAACCAAGGAAGAGAAAGACCGAGTTAGGATCGAACGACAAGTTTCAATTTGACAGGCATATAAGAATACAAAGCTCAGTTTCTTATAATGTGCTCCGTCAGGAACAGATCCTATGCACTGCAGGCATACTCCATCGAAATAACAAATTGACGGTTGAAGCTACCACACCTTAAAGGAAACCACGAATTATCGCCATTAATTATTTTTTGTATATTTCATGCACATACTTCTCATCCAATTAATATATCTATGTAGGATTAGATAATAAAGGGTACTATGTCACCTAGCGCAAGACGCGTATAATATGTTTCTCAGCCCCTTGGACAGTTCTTGTGGCGTCACATTGCGTGTCACACTGAGTTGAGATAGTAGACCTTAACGATGAAAGTAACGCTACAATGATAGTGTTGAGTACGATCACGTTGACAAACTTCATTTATTCATCATTAATCTTTTGATGACGTTAATTCAATTTAACTGTCAGAGAATTCTACGACACGTAGAAACTGCCGTGATTTAAATAGTACTTTGGATTACAAATGATACTCATTTTTCCGTTCATTTGATCCTTTTATGCTTAATAAAATGGACACGTAAGCATATTTTTGCTCACTTGAAAACATAAGACGTAATTGTTCACTGGCTTCTATACCATATGAAGAATATCCAAGAAATTATAATAAACAGTCTATATCGTGTCCTCCGGTCAAGGAATAACAGAATTTAAAATTCTAATTTTGCTAAGTCAGCTCCATGAATGATCAACTTGATTGGAAAAACTTTTTCCATCTCACAAAAGCCTTGTATTATTTTAGAAACACGTTTGTGTCACGTGTATGTGTTATTTGATTCCCATTCAAATCATGTTTGGAAACTGTTACTAAACCCGAGATGAAATCACGACAAATATATCTGTATCAACAGATTAAGTCCCAAATCTCATGGATTACTTTTATGATACCTACTACAAAAGTCGTGATAAGTCGATGCTTGACTAGGTCGTTCTGATTTAAAATACATCCAATTTTTTGACATAAAGTTAAATCAATATGTAGATCGATTCCAAGGAACCGATTCTTCTTTTTATTTTAAATCTATGGATAGAAAAAAACCATAAAATAATTTCATTTCAAGTAACATTAAAACTATAGAATAGTGGATAACCTAACAACTGAGATAATGCACCAGTTTTTCATTCATAATCAAAACTCGGACAACTTTTATTCCGACTCACAGCATCTCACCATTCATAGGGATGTTTAGTCCATTCATATTCATTCCATATACTGACCATAATTAACAAGTACAACTCTTATCAGCTACCAGCCAGCTCTCTAATGGTTCATACAACCAGGTCAAACGAGATAACGGTTTGCCCATCTACTCGCTCATACTTAATTAGTTACCTATAGGTTTATGCATGAACAATAATGTTATGATATGTATGTGCTTTCAGGTATAACATCCTGTTCATCATAACTATGAACTTTCAACATAATTACTGAACTGTAAATATTGAACTGCTCGTTTTCTCTCTTGCTCAACGACCCTACTCTTGAGGTACGGGCCCTTTCTTTATAAGCCATGTCCCGGCCAACGGCACGGGCAGTGGTGATACGAGAGAGCGGAGAGTTCAATATCAATACGTGCCCAGCACCTATGCTGCGGTCACTCTGTATTCTATTTTACTCTTTAAAACTAAATAAACCAACACTCTTCAGCATTATCCGCGCACCCCTCATAATAATATTACAATTAAAGATGCAGTCCCTGACAAATACAGGCCTTGTCATACTACACCTTCGTCGCTTTCTTGTTCCTCCTCTTTTGCCTTTCCTCTCCCCTTCACCGCGTAAATATAGATGAAACAAAAAACACTCCAAGCAGGAACAGTGAGCCTAAAATAATTACGCTTATTATAACAAAAACAATAAAATTCCCTTCTAGATGTTTTCGTTTAATTTGGCTTTGGATTACCTGTTACAGCACTGGCTATTATAATCACAAAGTTCTCTTCTGCTCAAAATAAAAATAATGTGTTGGAAAATTATGTTATATATGTTTACGTAAAATTAAAACACACGCACACACAGTAGCTTGTATTCATCTTCTTCCCCTTCTACGTTGTCAGAGGAATTTCCTTTCGATAGAACAGTCTCGATGCTGTCAAGCTCAGACACGGTTTCAGGCGACTTGAAAGTAATGGGTGTAATATTCTGGGTAAAATAATGTAAATACATGTTAATTAAAAAATTTGTTCCATTTCTATAGTATTATAACGCATAATGTAAATACTACATACTATAAAAATTGCTGTCGAAAGCAACAGCTTACCTCTGTTTCATATTCTTCGTCAATATCCAGGTCAAGTGGGGTTAGCTCCCTTACCTCTGTTTTATATTCTTCGTCAATATCCAGGTCAAGTGGCGTTAGTTCCTTCTAATATTATAAAAAGCATATTAGGCACTAAAAAAACTCAGGTATATCAGGTATATAGTTATTTATTATAAGTTTAAAACTTACCTGGCTTGAAAGGTCTTTCGTTGGCATTGGCGAATGGGCGTTAACTTCCTCTGAAATTGTCTCCGTAGTGAGCATTGTAGACTGTTGAGTTGAATTCTAATGTCAGAAACAAATAAGGAACAGTTGATAGAACTCAAATTGTTTGGGATTTTTATAACACAATATAACACTATATAACTAAGTCACTATATAACAAAAAAGATGGTTTAATACATACCTCGTCTGGTTTCTCAATCGTCTCATTTACTGAAGAAGTGGGAGTTGGTGGAAGCGGGGATATTTTCTCAGAATCAGATGAAGTGATGAACTGAGTAGAGTTCTGCGTGTTAAATGAAGAAACATTAACGTTTCTTCAAATACAAGCGTTGACCGAGGCTTATTATTTACTGCTATCATTGAATATGATATATTTTGACATATTTAGGCATCTGACTTTACCTCGCCATTAGATTCAAGCAATGGGAGCTATACGTGAGTGAAAACTTCCTCGGCTTTTGTTGTTGGGATTGGTAGGTAGAATTGGATTTGGGATAATTTTCTCAGTAGTCTCAGGGGGCTGAGTGGAGTTCTGCGTTTCAGAATGTTATTAGAAAGGAAACAATAACAAAAAGAATATAGTATAGCCGATTGGAGTCGTCAGTTATATATATAATAAAGGTACCTCATCGTGTCCGTAAATGTAGTTAAGGGTAGCATGTAAGGATATTTTCGATCATTAGTCGGTTACAACATTAATAACAAAATCTCCATGGATATTATTAAAAATTGTGAATATAACTATCATATTCCCCATAATTCGCGCAACACAATATTTATTAAGAAAACAAATATTTTTATTTTTCAAATCGTATCTCCTCCTGGAGTTTTGGACCTAGCGAGTCAAGAAGTACCTTACTGGAAAGCAGGAATGTAACTGCATAACGAAATGGAGCCCTTTTTTTCAGTTTTCTTACGGCATATGAAATGGGGGAGTGGTTTTCCGTATTTGAGTCCATTTCTTCATAAATACCCCACATCCTGATCCTGGACAAAGCCCGTCCGTTAGTTCTGCGCCTGAGGGATGAAAAGGGTCGATAGGGCTTGAAGCTAAATAGAATCATGCATATAACCATAGTTTAAGGCTCTAAGCCACGCATATAATTTCAACTAGGTAATATATAAATTAGAGTAGGTAGCTTACTTGGTTGAATCGGTCCGGCCTGTATCCCATAAACGCAAAGTATCAGTATAACTATAACTTTTATTGCCCTCATGCTTAAAATAGGGCAAGTAAAATAAGAGACAATTTCGTAATGACAATTAGTTAAGTAATTTATTTCTCTATCAGAAGTATGAAATTAATTATAGATTATTGACTGTTGGAAGTGTAACTCAAGACTCAAAAATATATTCCAAATTACAAATCAAATGTGAGAACGACAGAACAAATTAGAATGTGATGTGTGTGCCTGAAGTAGCAGAAGCGTTCTGTCGATCCGGAAGAGTCATGCCGTTGTCTTGCTTTTCCTTTTGATGCGTCTTTGCCACGTAATCGGTGGCGATTTCCGAGCGATGGCGCTATCTGTAGATGGTAACAAAAAGAAAATTTGGAATAAAAGTTTGCGAATTAAAGAGGAACTAGTAAGGATAGGAATGTCGGATACAATTGGAAATGCCAAATGTCACGGCCTTTCCAAGTATCCACTGATGAGGATTTAGGTGAGGAATAGTGAATTTGGGAAAAATATCAAACAATTTTTCAGCATTAATCTGCACAGAGAAAGAAATAAAATGTTAATTTCGATAACTAGCCAATTGAAGTTTCTTAAATACTAACTTTACTTAACTAAACTTATATCTACGTAGGTAGGAATAGGACGGGAATTTCGGGTGTTTCCCTAAATTCATATAAATGTTGTAAGAACAAAAGATATTATTTACTTTAATGACTATTAGAGTCATGTCATTATTTAGTTTACATTTAAATTTAAGTATGATGTTTTCTTTTGAGGTAAGACTTAAACTGTAACAAAACGACAAAATATAATATGTTAATGTATATCAAATATCGTTTGATAGTTATCACCGTTTCACATGGGAATGTAGGATTATATTCTGTATTAAATTGCTAGTTGGCCTTAATGTGCCTATTTAAGCAACTGGAAAATCTCAAAAACTTTACTTGATAGCTGCAAGAAGCTTAAAACAAACTATTATTTCAGAGCTGTGAGAAGCTTAACAGAAATTATTGACACTTTGTACATGTACATGTGTACGCAGATATGAACATGATGTTCATTCATTGCCAAAATTACTAAATCAACTGCTATGAGAGTTTAATTCACCTATGGAATCAAAAACATCATACTTTCAAATATAATCATTATAATGGGAGGTCAGAAATTCCATTCCTATCCCTATTTGTGCGAGAGGCCTTAATTGCCAGCTGCACTGCCTTTGAGGGTTATAGCGCTAAAGGACTTCTATAATTGTGCGAGTGATTATTCATCAGCTGCACGACCAGTGAGAGACGCATCTGCTACATGTCAACACACTTTATGGTATTTTTAATTGTTTCACTTTCAGGAAATGTGAATGTGAAAAAATTAATTCTAGGATACTTGTTTATACTTGAGTTTTGCTGTATGAGCAATTACTGTTTAATGAAAATTTTTAGGCTTTTTAAAATTAGAAATGAAATATTTTTTGCTTTGCTAGTGCAATTGAAACAACGTAAGGAGTTGCTTTATCAAGGATTGTTAGAAATGTAGTTATAAGAATTAGTATTTTTACATTAGTTGCGAATGTTAGAATTAGCAAGTAAAATAGCGTTTTCTTTCACGCATTTATTACATATCTGATTTGAAGAGGACACCCCTTAACAGTCAGGAGTTTGAGTTCGTTGCTGTTGCTGCGGTGGTTGACACTGCTGTTGGTGGCTGGGATCGTTATCTGAGGAGAACCACATATCGCGGTCTTCCTCTCGAGTAAGTGACATCATGACACCTTTATTGTTGGGTTGTGGTGAAAGGGATGCTGAATGAGCACCTTGATTAGCGAAAGTATTTTGAGATTGCTTACCGCCAGTGCTAGAATCATAATTATATTGATTAGAATTAGTTTGAGAATTATATTCATCGTAATAGGCATCAGAATTATGTTGATAGTTATTAGGACCATTAGAATTATTATGAGGATCATCACAAAATGTATTAGAATAATTGTTTGTAGTCTGTAGGCTCTCCATAGTCGTTCTCCATCTGTTGTTATTGAAACGTCTTTTTGAATTGTAAAATTCTCTTCCTGATGCACGGGAATATGAATAATTTCTTGAATTGTTGTCAAAATGATTGTTGTGTCTTTGATCAGCTTCTTGTTTGGTGGCTGGGGGTAGGCCTAGGTTACATTTCTCTTCGTCTTGTAGATTTTTGAGGGCAAGCTTTCCTTGATTTATGAGTTCGTCGGCATCTAGAAAAAGGCGATGGCCAACGGCAATTCTTAAGCGTGGGATGAGCCCAACTCTGGCTCTTGTCACGTGGACATCCATGGCTTCATTGGGATTAATTTGTTGGGCAAGGGTGACCATGTCATATACGTAAGTTTCAAGTGGTTCACTGGCTTGCTGTCTTCTAGTATATAGTTGTCGTTGTCGCTCGTGCTGTACGGCAGGAGAGTCGTATTTGGCGTTGTACAATTCTCGAAATTCTTCCCATGTAGAGATTTGATGTCTGACCAAATCGTACCATTGTTTGCTCTCCTTAGCTAAAATAGTAGGTATTAGATTGAACCATCTACGCGGTTCGTAGTGCTGACCTCGAAAGTAAGTTTCGACATCATCTAGATAGCTATTAGCAGTAGAAGTTTTATAATCATAAATAGGAATTTTAAGGTTAGGATTAGGAGCATTCACGATAATTTGACGATTAGGATGCAAAAAAGGAGCAAGTGGAGGATGAAGGTGACCAACGTTACGGTCTCCTTGATTTTGTGCTATTGCATTTTCTACATATTGTAATAATAAAGGACGTCGTTCGTCAGGAATTAAATTTAATATTTCTGGTGGTAAGGCAGGGATAATGAAATTGTCGTCTTCCATATCGGAAATATCAGGTATGCTCACAAAACTTATTTCAGAGTTGTTGGAAGAAGAAGGTTGACTTAGATTAGGAATTTCTATGTTAGGATTTTCTACTTCTGGATTGCTAGGAAGCCAAACACAGCCAGAGGATCCAAAGAAGTAGTGGGAAGATAACGTTTGCTTCATTTTTTTCGTAGTAGTGTTCGTATTTAATTGTGCTTATGATGTCATCTCTGGACAATATTATTTATTTCGCCGACCTTTTCAGACTTCGGTCAGTTAGAATGTCCTGGCCATCTTCCCCAAGCCGCGTCGATTCGTTTGCAGTCATAATAGCTCTGAATCAGGTCGTCCATGATTTGTTTACACTTCGGGTTACTACCGTGATACTCTGGGCGGCTAGTACAGTATAGACCAGTCAAAATGTATCTGGTTTGGTGTCTTATCTTGGACACCAACGCTGAGCTCAAATCTTATGGTTTCTGCAGTCGTTTTGGGAATTGGGGTGAGGAAAAAAGATTATTCCATAGTGAGGGGTGATCGTGTATTCCCAGGAAGGAGATTCGGAGGTGTCAGAATTAGAGGAGGATTTCCTTGGGTTAGTTTTCGTTCGTAGGGACATGTTGGAGTGCAGTAGATTAAACGGGTTAGTAGTCGATTTGGAGATGAAATGAATAATCTTATTCAATTTCGCCCTTTATATATCACAAATTTTTCTACCATTCAAGTACTAGAGTTGGTTAATCAAGCAAAATATTTTTCTAGAATTCTCAGGTGAATTGAACAAAAGAAATTTAATGAATTTAAAATATTTTCCTTCAGTGTATTACCATAAAATTATTGCCTATACTTAATTTGTTATAGGAATATCTACAGAATTCTAAAGAAATGCCCTTCCAATTACTCTATATATATAGGTTCTACCCATTTACTGTGGATGAGAAATAGTATCTCTATTCATAACTTATTATATTGGTCTGTGTTTAGTTATTGCCGATGCCCCTCTGCCGAAAATAATGCGTTTAAGGTACCTATAATAGTAATAAAATCTCTATGGAAAATCAAGGTTAGTAGCTGTGATAATAATAGAAAACACAAAGCAATGTCAGGCAATAGAGAATTGCCATTCCTTTCATTTATTGTAAATAGTGTAATATAGTAGTTGGGAGTTAGAGGGTAGAATGAGTAGAGTTGGGTATCCTCATATAGCAATAAAATAATTGAACCCACCCGATTGAGAAATTAGGGACATACAAACAAGTGCCTGTGAGTGACTTTTCTTCCTTTTCTTTTGCTGTTAGTTGGTGGAGGCTAAAAATACTCATCAACTTGTTGATTATCAGTAACTTGTAGAATAGTATTTTTTTTCGTAGCCATCACTTGTACTTACTAAGCTGCATACCTCTCTTTTGTAATCGTTAAACTTATATTATAATTACTAGTTTGAAAAGCAAAGTAGTAAGAAAATGCATAAAAGTTTATCTATCTGTATCTATATGTAGAGACCTATAGCTACCACAAAACATGAACGGTATGAAGCTGACGGTTGAATACACAAAAAACGAAATCAAATTAAAATCAAGCAGACACATTTTAAGGGGGCTTATTACGGAGATAATTTGCATTCTACTTCCTCCGTAATTATGGAAAATAGCAAGCAAGTTTTCGTAGGAGTTATCATGAACTGTACAGGTTGAGAAAGGATTGGTTGGTTTCTATTCTCTCCACATTATTTACATAGACACATTGTTTTCTTGATTTGTCCAATGTAAAAAAACAGGATGTTTATTTAGTATAAAATTTGCAAAGTACCTAAAAACTAAGCTAGACGCTTGAAGAATAGTAACACTAATAATTGGCAAGAAATAACATTTTAACGTGCCTAAGTACACTCTTTATC
This sequence comes from Tomocerus nigrus, assembly GCA_019776505.1. NCBI lineage: Eukaryota > Metazoa > Arthropoda > Collembola > Entomobryomorpha > Tomoceridae > Tomocerus > Tomocerus nigrus. Next base: position 23,797 of record JABASI010001193.1, read on the forward strand.
TTCCAGTAAATAAGTAGTTATGCATTATTTATATATCTGTGTTGCATTAGGCTATATCCAGTCATATCTCGTCGATTTGATACCACATTCATATTCCAGTACTTAATTCTTTAACTACATTCATGCTTCCTATTTGCTGTCAATAACAGATAAACTTACTGTTTTCTCTTGTGATAACAAGATAACTATTCACACAATTCTATTCTTCACCTATTCGGCATTCACGTTACATACATATTCCATTTGTCATCTTTCCTTATTATTATACAGCAGCAATTTGCCAAGGATTTTTATAGTATTTCAAGTGTACCTGTTAGGATTTGAGAGATATTTCTACATCATAGAACTAAAGAGTTAATCATATAGTAAAATTAAAAAATAAGTGCTTTATATATTTTCAGATGCTCAAAGCTGATAAAATTTTTAAACTAAAGTAAACAGGTCAAAAAAATTTTTTTTAAATATAGGTCAGTGCCCATGAATAGGGTCGTAATTAAAAATACTTCAGCTATACTTTTGTTATCATTAGTTTGTTGCGTTTGCGCTATAGTTTAATAGGTTAGCTTCTTCTTCATCTCTGTGGAGATTCTCTAGTCTAGATGCGAATTATATGTGTAGTTTTCTCTCTAATTCCTACTTTATACATTTTAAAGTAAAGGTCACTGAGCATAATTATGTGTTTGTGTTTCATGTATTCATATCTTAATAATAAGTTATACTTTGACATTGAACGGATAAGAAACTGTGATTCAATCGTGCCGTATTCTTAACAATTATAATAATAATTATCAGTAAGTTTTAATTATTTGTATAGCTCCTAATTATTATAGTTTTGCTATAAGTATCCCGACCAACCAAAATAGCTGACTTTGACACTATTTTCGTTGCATTAACGTCTCTTCATGGTAACTAACCAACTGACGGAGAAACAGCGTCGTGACTACGTTAACTCTAGGTTCAGTTATGCCCTACGAAATTTTACAAAATGGTACCCTACATCAACGTCCCCTTAACGTTACCAGCTAACGTTAAGGGGACGTTTAAAAGAAACGTTGCGTTGACGTCTAAAAGTGACGCCTACGCAACGTAAAATAGTCAGCGATACGGGGACGAAAAGCTCTCCATATGGCTTAAGTACAGTTTTTGTACTGCTGTTTATCAGAATGGCAGCATAGCCTAGTTGAGTCTAGGAGCTGCTAGGAATCGTTCTCTGGTGCGTGCAGAGAGAATACTTTTTGCCTGTTGGTCACTGCTTCGTCCCCAAGTTCCGTTTAGTCAACCAAAACCGCCAACGTTACCAGCATTAGCTATCTCATAGGCGCTACGTCCGCAAAGCGGACATAGCGACGTAACTGCGAGTTAACTTGTAACTGAAATACAACGTAGCTGCGTTTTGTCGCAACGAAGTTGAACACAGTGATGCAACCAATTTGGTTGGTCGGGATGTATACTATAATTGATTAATTAATAGATGTGTAAAGATTATTTATTGTTAGATATAGAGTAACCTGTCCCTAAAAGTCCTGTCCACTAGAGATGTAGCTAATGATTAAAAGAGGTGATTGATTTGTAGCTAGGTATTTGTTAGACATTAAGAGTTTCGTTTGATTCAGTATTCTTATAAAAATTCTATTTATCTCGTAGGTACTTACCTAGCTAGTTTTTTCATTATATTCGTTTTGGATTCAGCTCCAATTTCGATTTGCTGGTTTGTAACAATTCACTGTCATGCCATAATGTACTGTACGTGTTTTAACGAGTGAGTGTGTTTGTCCATAATTATACCTGTGCATATATACTCGATATCAGTAATGCTACACCATCAAAGATGTAATTATTTTTGCATATAGGCATTATTCTGTGTGAGATAAAATTAACTAGTAGTCAAACAAACTACTTGTTACATCATACATTGATACATTTCACAAACTTTCAAGAACTTTCACAAACATTCGTCAGTGTTCGTTACGTTTTGTTTCGAAAGTACTATTTTGATTTTAAAGAGTTCAGCCTAAAATCACGTCATTCATTTCATCGTCAATCGTATCATTTTTCTATTAACTATTAATTAATTTTGTTCTGTATTCCGTATAGAATTAGTGTCGATACTTATTGATGAAATTTTAGAGAAAGTTTAGCCTGCCTTTGAGAATGTTACCTTTCTAAAAGTTAATATTTCGAGGCAACTCATTTTAGCAAAACATTCAACATACATTCATCAGGTACTTTTTATTCATTCATAATGAAAAAGATGGTGTGTGGGGGTAGGTAATCCAAATGTTCAATAGACATACTTCCTTTCAACCATCCGGTAATGCTGAAATGCAGAAGGGGGCCAATCAGTAAAAAGATGAGCTACCCTTCCAAATGTCTAACCTTTTCCTGTAAGCGCTCATGTGGTTATATAAATTAGAAACGGAAAAGTACGGGTACTTGATTTCTCTGGCTGGCAGATATACTATTTAGTCATATCATTTTCTTCTATAATGATCCTATCGAACAAGTTCCTTTTCATTACTGGGCGTATGATAACTAATTGTTTATTTCTTGATAATGTTATCTTGTCAGAATCCACCTTGTCCTTCCGCAAAAATGTTGTAAGTATTTGTGTAGGTATCTGAAAATTTTTAATGGAGTGTTTGACCCAGACTTTTATCTGAAATCAGATTATCTTAAAAGGACTTTAATAATTTGTTAAGTTACTTTCATCAAAAGACTTCTTGTTCAATCAACTCATATGTCGAAAATGTTCAATCAACTCATATGTCATTTTTTAGGATTAATTTCTATTCATCTCTCTCTCTCGGCGCAATTAACATCATGTTACAATGTCCTTATTTTTTCTTTTTAGGTGGGTTAGGGGAAAATACTTATACCACTAATACAGTGTGTGACTTTTCCGAGGAAAAAGCATTCTTTGAATATTTGAACTCATTATTTGAATCTTTTAAGGATTAACAAAAGAAAGTATGCATTAAACAATGTATGTTACACACTAAAAAAATTATCCTTTAGATAAAGTAAAATATTACTTTAGATACAGTACTTACGTCATCGACCCTGAGATCGAGTAAACGCGCTACTTTGATACAAAGTAATGTGCTTATACTTTATATACAGTAGTTCTAATTGCTGTATTAAAAGTAGATTGTCACTTTAAACAATAGTAAGAATGTTACTAGCTGTATAGTAATGTTTCTTACTTTATTTGAAGCAAATGGCAAAATGGTATGAACCCCAAATAAAGTAAAAATGTTTTACTGTTTTTGAAGTATCTATTTCAATTACTTTAACTACAGTAAGCCTTACATTTGACTATTAATCTAAATACAGAAATTGCGGACTTCCTCCTAATAGAATGTGCGGACTTCCACCTAATGCAAATTGCATTAGTTGCGGACTTCCTCCTACTGGAACTTGCATTAGTTGCGGACTTCCACCTAATGCAACTTGCAGTA
>JABASI010001194.1:0-27252 GCA_019776505.1 Tomocerus nigrus
CATAAGGTGCTGGGAGTTCAGTGTAGGAAGTTCCAGCAGGTGCTGGAAGTTCAGTGTAGGAAGTTCCAGCACGTGCAGGTGCTGAAACTTCATTCCGGTCATGTATTGCTCTTAAGTTCAGTCATATTTTATGAACAATATTTTTCTGGAATTGCTAAATTGGAAATGTTATTACTCTTATTACCGTGGTTCTCCTCCATTGCATTTCACTGGAATAATGATCATCCAAATACAAGTGTAATGTTGTTTTTCCACTTATTTAAACAGGACATACTGGAGAATCGTAATGCACAGACCTTCATCATCGTGGCAAACTTGGTCCTTGAACGGAATTCAAATAGGACTTATTTATTTTTGTGTTAATGTCAATACCTTGTAAAATCCCCTACTAATAAAGTGTGTCCATATTCATTATCCGATTTGGGTCACCTTACTCAGTCACTCACCGCTAGAAAATCGACGCCCACTACTTTTACCAGTTTGCCCCGTTTCTTGAGCAAATAAATGTATTGTCAGTGTTGTTGAAAAAAATAAGCAAGCATATAAAAATATGCACACATTATATAAACTTATAGATCATACTATATCATAATAATATTATTATAACATCTCATTTTTCGTTTTGGACTACCCGTAGGCCGTAATATGTAACGACACCCTAAAGGTTGAATAAGCTAGTGGAACTGCGTCTTCGTTTTATAAGATAGTAAATATACCAGCGTTGTTCGCTTTCGACTTTTAAAGAGTCAACAGCAGACACAGAACTAAAAAGCATTCCCATTCCTATACTAAACACGAATGCGAATATTTAATGAGCCTGTTATTCCCGTTCCCTGATATATATAATACCTAATCAGGCAATAATGCAATAGGTATGTGCTTACTTTATGTTTCGGTACAGGTGTTTAATTTTTCAGAGTAGTCGCTTCGTGCGCCTCTGATACCCGATAAACGTAGGTACAGTAAATGTAAATAGGACTCCCCGGGTATTTGTATTTACTTGACAGCAATGGAAGTGGATAGACAAACAGCTCAAGTATCAATAACTTTCCATTCTTATTCACAAAAAAAACTATCCATACAAAACAAAAATACAAATGTGTTAAGTATTTACCTACTCCTATTTCATTGAACTGCCAAAATAGAGATAACTAAATCAGTATTGTCTAGAAAACTGATCTGAATATAAGTTTTGGAATTACAACGAAAAAATTGAAATATGGACATCAACAGGAATTTGGGAAGTGGATTGGACGATGCCTTTCCACCAGACGAGCTTCAAAGATATAGAACGGGTAACAATACTTATTTTGTTAGTTTTTTAGCATTAAAAACTGCTGAATGAATAGGTAGAGATTACTGGCGATTCAGTAAAATACTAATTTTGTAAAGAGAATTTACATCATACTCTGAAATCCGTTTCTTTACAGTTCAGTTTACGGTGGCCACATCCACATTTGGATCAATATTTACTGTAGCTGTCTTTTGCGGTTGTTTCTACTTCGCATGTTCCAAACACCACAGACAGATACGAAGTAAGTGTATACTAATTTATTCATTAATGGAAGGTTTAGAAGACATTGACAGGACTATCAGTCGTCACTCGGGACTGAATGAACGGAGGATTTAGCTTACATTTATTATATGCCATCGGATGTATGAACCATACTTAAAAATTGTACAAAACAGATGAATTGCATTGCGTTCTCTGGGCTAAGCTTCCTAGAGTCATAATTTTTGATTCAGCCAAGGTTATATTATTTTAGAAAAGTCAGAGAGGGTCTTTATTTCTTATTATTCTATCTACGATAAATGTATAAAATATTAAGACAAAATTACAAAATGTAGGTACAAGTACAACATATAAAATTCATCTTGTTAACAAATAATGTGAGAATTTGAGGTACCTCTTCCTGTTATTGATATTGTTGTAAAAATATATGTCATGTATGATGGATGTTTGATTAACAGAAGATTTATGGCAAAGAGGGGGCATCGGGAAAGGGAACAATAGCCCATCGAACTCCACAAATATGCTTATCACGCCATATCCAACGAATCCGGATTTGGGAACTCCATATGGTGGAAACGTTGATATGAACTATACAGGTAATCGCTGAAAAAACACAGTAATGTAATTAATACTCGGTATGAATATTTAAGTACCATACTTGGTAGTTGACAAATTGGTATATACATTTTAAGCGCTTATTAATTATTTCCCGAGTAGGGGCCGCTCCACAAATGCCAGTTACGGGATATTCCTATGATCCCGTTGAGCCTTCATACATTCTCGACGGAAATTCTGAAAAGTACAATGAATTACTTATTGTACCTCCATTATATGGGGATGGAAACACGAACAACGACACTTTGATGTCTAAGGCTGCTATAATCAAAGAAAAAATTAAAATTTCACAGCCTGGCAAGTTTGGTAATTCTAACTATACTACTATATACCACACATACCGATACCCAAGGATAGTAGAATAGTAGATCCTCTCCTCTCCCCCTCTCCCTATGTACCTATACAGTTAAAAAGATAAATAAGTGCATAGAATCCTAAAACCCAATCTCATTTACAGTACCTGGAATGAATTTCTACAGTGGAACTTTAAACACGGTTTCCTCAAGAGAATTATTAACTCGGAATCAAACTCAGCAGACCGCCAAGGATAAGGCTGAGGAGTCCGTGGACAACAGTAAAAAGTAAATCCATACAATTCGAAAAAAGTTAAAAATTGCTGACTCGTTTCTATGTATTTCGTATTTAGAAATGGTTAAGGTGTAACCTTACTACTTTTTCCTTAGCTTACATTTCCCATTATACTTATAGTATGTGTCTGTTGTATTAAAATCGTACAATAATTAATCGTTTTTCCTGAACATATTATATTATAATAAACATTTTCTCGTTATTTATTCCAAACATCGGTACTTTTGACTTCCCTCTAGTAATACTTAAAACAGTAATATTCGACATTTTTAATATACAAATCACTTTATCATAAAATCATCAGGTTTAATTTGTCTAGGGACTAGGATTAAAATATTTTGAAAACAATGAAACGCCCAAGAAATATTTACAAACAAAAAATTTATACCGATCTAGTTAAAAATAATTGAAGTAGGTAACCTATGTATGTAATAACTACCTATATTTTTTACCCTCTAGTTTAAGGTAATAGTTTTTTCTATTTGGAAATTTCAGATGACTATCAAAAATAAAATGCCGAGTCCAAATTTTTGCATTTCTTTCAAAATTGGCCAGAGTTCTTGTCCGATTTTCTTGAGCAGAACATGTTTGGAATGGTAATTGAATTGCCTTCAATCGAAAGTAGAGATATTTTCGATATTAGTAGGAACTTTATCACATTTCTAATTTGTGGCAAAATTATGGCAAAATTCGGGAAAAATATTTAACTACATAGCTAACGCTAAATATTCCCAAATGTATCGAAAATGTCGCTACTTGCGATTGGAGGCAATACGATTACCATTCCATACATGTACTACACAAGAAAATCGAACAAGAACTCTGGCCGATTTTGAAAGAATGCAGAGTGGGACAAGGCAGTTTTGATAGTCATTTGGAATTTTCGAATCCGAAAAACTGTCGCTTTAATATATAGATTTGTTTGTACATTACATCACTGCGGGTACCGTTTTATGTGACGGTGTTAGTAAAAAGAATCGCGGCTTATAAATTTCATCTCACTGTATCTAAAATTACATAACAAAGAAAAAACTTATAAAAGTCAATGCTTGAAATTCACTACTTCAGTGCTACAAAACTCAAAACAGAATAATAAAACAGATTTAACGAGACAAAAATTAAATATAAAGATTAAGAAAATGTGATGAGGTATATAATGTAAAATGTAAACACACTTAATTTAAAATAAGGTAAGTTATGCATATAAACATTTCCCCAAAACTGCCAGCAGCGATGTGGCATTATGGCTATGACACAGACAGCATTTAAATAATGAATAAACTTTTTTGCATTAGTGCGACTGCTGGCGATCGATGGGTCATTAACTCATTTAGTCATTACTCATTACTACTCTCCAATATCACAACCTAGGACCAGAATATTTAATGACCAGGTTCAAACAGTCTTATTATCGAAGAATTCACAGTAACTCCTTTTTGCAATTCGTCGTGTTGATTGCCTTCTGGCTTTCGGGGGAGTTATAATAGGATCATCACCTGTAATGTCGACCACTGCGGTGGTTGATTTATCATCTCGTTTCGCTTTTTTCTGGATGGTTATTTGTAATTGCCATGTATATTTCTTCTTCCCATGTTCGTCTACAGCCAAATCGCTTAATTTCAGGAGATCTTTTAAAGGATATGCAGCTACTGATGGAGATTTTTCATTTACACAGTCTCGAGTTGATAAAACAGGTATCCTCCAAGTAATTTTCTCATTCTAGTCATTACCATTACCAATAAAAACGACAAAGACGGAATTAAAAATTTTCAGTCAACAATAATACCTTTGCAACAATGTCTAGACACATAGACAAGCTAATAATTTATAACACTAGTATTGCATAACTTTAATTTTTATTTCAATTTATATTTAGTTATAATAAATACCTGAAGACTGTGATGCGCAGTTGGCAAAGCAGGTGTTATATTTCTATCAAGGAATAGTGAGGCGGTGTATTGTTCTGCAGTCCACTTGCTGGAATGAACACATATCCACCAATAAATAGAATTATTAGTAATTCTACATTTCTGCAGAAAGGGGATACTGTCCACAAAAAAGCAGTTGTGGGACCAATCTCTCCAACCTATTTTATTATCAGAAAAATCAACATGACTCTGCCTGTTTATTACTTGTAATTACTTGTAGTAGTATATAGTTAGTGTAGGTACACAAAAATGTATCGTATTCAAAAATTATACATACACATTTATTTTTTCATTATTCACATAAAATTAATTAACTATATAATTTTATTATTGTACATTGCACTTACTGCGAATCGGCGGAATTATACTTTGCGTTATTATTGCGTTAACAGGAATTGTGGTGACAACATGGTTTTTCTGTAAATGAATGATATAATCCGAAAATGGCACTTCTACGTCAGAACATTTCACACCTTTTGATTCATTGCATGTAATTGCCCTGCAAAATAGTTCAATGTGCTTTTAAAAATGTTTGTTATTAGCAAAATGACTTTTTTGTTTTAATATTGAAAGACGAATGCTTTGCTGTTCACGTTTAGTCGTTTATTTTACTGTACCTGTAATCACAATCTTGGGTATGCATATTAAATCGTCCACCAGCAGGGAGACTTTCTTCACAGCCTTGAGATTTGTAAGGACAGTCAAATTTCATCATGCTGACAATAGACTCCAACACCAAACAACGAACATCAGTGAAATTTGATTGGCAAACTGGACAATTGTCCATTTTCTGTTTACATTCCCTACAAAGTGAGTGTCCGGAAGAACACATTACGATTGGTCCAAACGGTATTTCATAGCAAACTGGGCATTCCAAAACTCTGGACATATCTTCTTTAGATGGTAAAAGAGCGATGTCCGTACTAGATCTGAAATTCATATAATTAGGAACGAACATACATTAAACAAGACAAAAATAAAATATTCCACTTTTTACTTTGTTGTATTTTTAATTTAATTTAACACAGCTGACATCATTACTTTTGGCATATTATTTCGTCAACAACGACACAATCATCGTCTTCGTCCATTTTTAATTGATTGAGCGTTCTCGGTAACGTTATAGGCAGAGAGATCAAAAACCCCAAACAAAGAAATTAAGTAGTATAAAATATAATTATTATAATATTGGAAAATTAAAATGTTGTCCAGTCCAGCCAGTTGTTGGTTGTGTACGAAAAAGATTTTATCACCAAGAAAATTCTTGAGTCTTGTTATTGTAGTGTGCTTGTGGTCTACAATAATTGAGAAACTGTGGCTGACTTGAAGATTTGACATTGACACTATTATAGCATATTACGTGAAAATTAAGCCTCTGGGTCAATAAAGGGATAAATGGATTATTAGTTGATTATGTCAAAGTTGAACAATATAAGAACTAGGAGCAAGAAAATCACTGAAGTAAATGAATTTCTACAAGGTAAAAACATACAATACGCAATACGCTACACGCAATCACACATTCTGATTTTCTGATGCAGATTTCTTTGTACACTTTGTTGCATGTTGTGCTTTGTTCTTTGCTACCGCGGACATATTCAAAATCCGCTATCCGTCTCTTTGTGCTGTTATATTCTGTAGAATATGCAAGATGCAACTGAACACGAAAATAAAGGTTCTGAAATCCTGAATTAATTCTCTACAATTCTCTCTCTACCACTCTCTGAGTAAAAAACAAAAATGAAATAGCCTTTTCCAATTCAGGGCTAGTGGGCGGCAGTCAATAATGTAATTATTTATTATTATAAATTATTTAAATAAATTGGAGATGTTTTTTGGATGTAAAGTAAGGAAAGGATTGTAGCAAAACCCAGGATTTCAGAAAACCGCAAAGGTCATGCCAATGAACAATAACTGTAGGATGAAATGAGATACAAAAGTGGACCAACTTTGTCCAAAGAAAATAAATTGGAAATACGGCTAGGTAGCTTTCCCGAACTGTGTTTGACGAATTGTCGGGTAATGTAAAGTAGATTTATTATAGATACTGAACACTGTATATTAAGTATCGACTGTCCCCTTAAAGGAATGTTTTGGACATGTTATTATTACGGTCAATCTCTTCTCTAGTATTAAAAGTTAAGACTTTGCATTTGATGCGAATAATAAAATATACGATGTTCTTTCTAGTATTGGCGCAGGTTTATATGTTTAAAATCTCGTTTTATTATGTCACGATAAAAGTATTCCTATGTTAAAAGTTTGAAATATTAATGTTCAATCAATTTCGCAATTTTCAGTTGTTGAGAAACATCCCAATGGTGCATCCATGTCTGTATAAAAGCATCCTTGTAGGACACGACATTATAAGGAAGACCATGTTTCCTTGCAAGTGCTTTAACTCTATCCATTATTAAAGGAAGTCGAAATTGTGGGATCGCCGGAAAAAGATGATGTTCAACTTGATAATTCAGGTATCCCATATACCAGTCACACCACCAAGAGGGATTGATATTACAGGTGTAGTTTAGTCCGTACTCAACCCAATGTGTTGGGTTAGTTGCCACTGGCAAGTGAGAATGCGAAAGAGCAAAGTTCGTCATCAGGTAAAATGAAGCTATGTAGTTGACACCGAAGAAGTAAGGAATGAATCCAATATAATAGGCTAGAGCATAGTGAACCATGTAAGAAAATAGCTCTAAATATTTGTGATTCCTTAATGAGCATCGGGGCATGTAGTATAGTTGTTGTGAGAGGACATATACATACGGCAATACCGGAAGTAGCCATGCCTGTAATGGTTGCAAAATATATGGTCAATTAAACACATTTTTATAGGATATTCGATTATATTATTAAGGAGTATTGTAGGATACATATCGGGTAGATATATTACTATATTATGAAAATGTATTTGCTTGTACCATGCTTGTACAGACAATATTTACAAATTGGGCCCTTCAGTCTAGAAGGGTCGTCATAATGCAAAGATATACATTTCATTTTTATATAAGATGGACAGGTTGGGTTGTGTTTGTGTATGTGTGTGTGACAGCAAATTTTATTATTAATATTACCTGATTCTCTATTATCCAATTTGATTCTTTTTTGGGATTTTTGAACGTTTTAATACTCATGGCTATTATTGGAAGGAGATGGATATCCATATCGTGTTCAACCCGATTAGGCATAGCATGATGTCGATTGTGACGAATTTGCCAACCTTTAGCTGATAATCCTAGGCCAACGCCTAAAGGCAAATAAAAAGATCATCCTAAATGAATTAAAATACGTAATGTTCTCTAATACCTTATGTGATCATTTGAATCATCCTTATATCGTTATGCAGTTAGTATTACGATAACAAGTAGGAAAGTACACGAAATATTTACATTCTATCAAGATATGGAAAGAATCACTTGCCAAAAAATATCGCATGGCCCCATTTTTCCCACTTTGGGTTTCCAGTGATGGAATTGTGACCAAACTCGTGTTGCAGCCATCCACTTCGTCCATGTGCCAAACCCATTAGAAATGTTCCAAGAATTTTCAATGCCCAATTGTCATAAAAGAAAATGTGGTAACCCAAAATCCCCATTAATAACACTTCCACCGTACGGATGATATTATGTGTATAAGACGGTGTGAATATTCCTTCGGCTTTGATTTCATTGTAAAGTTTGCTGAAATCTTCTGTAAGCATTTTGTTCTTCTTTGCAGTGCCAGTGTCACCAAAATCAACTGAGAAAATTAATAAACAGTGGATTTATTTGTTAATGTCGCAATATTCTGTAATTTAGACCTGTATTATCTTGTAGTATAATGTACAAAGATACTTTTCGTTTTCACAGAACATAAAATTATTTGGTTGCTTACGCTCTGATGGGCTTGCTTTACGCTTTCTGAATGACTTCATCAAAAGTGTAACAGTGCTCATGGTTCTGTAATGGAACTGGTTAATAGCCTCAGTGGCATCTTCTCCTTTATTTGTATAAAATTCAATAATTCTACCTCCAGGGTGTCTTTCGATCCAATCCGTGACATCGTAGAAATACCCTTCAAAGAGGATTTCCTGAGTTGTGTTTTCAGGCTTGTCATTTCCATCGTCACTATATACTTGAGAATGAGATTCCGAATTTCGCGATTTCGTGTTTGGAGGCATTTCTATATGAGTTTCCAAGCAAAAACTACGGAGCCAAAACTAGATCACATTTGCAAAATCAGTGACAGAAACTTGGCTTCTGTTGTTTAACTATAGCAGACTACACTGCACAATAATGAAATGTTTGCATTATAACATTCATCTAGCATCACGGACTAACTGACTATATGTAAGATAAAAATGCATTCCTTATGAAAAGGGTGACACAGTACTTGCTCCCCACAATTAATTGCTCGCCGCAGTAATTGCTGCCCACATTAATTGCCTCCAGTTGCAGCAGTAATTGCTCCCCGTCTAATAGAAATTAGGTGGGTACTGAAAAAATGCATTGATTTATATCTTTGACATTCTTTGGCTTATGGTACCTATGTTCTTGTGGTACCTATGTACCTGTGTACCTATGTACGTATGTACCTAGGTACCTATGTACCTATGTTCTTATGGTACCTATGTACTTCTCATTTAATGTACCTATGTTTTAATAACTTATTATTACTCTAAAATTTTCCTCAAATTGCTAAATCCAACCCTGGAGTTCACAGAAGTACAGGTTTTTATTACTTTATTATTATCGATATTAATTATTATATTATTAATGTTTATTTTAAAAAGTTTATGCAAACTGACAAAGCTTTTGTTAAACGAAGCATGTCTGCTTGGTCACTCTGCACACTACTATTAATTAACTAGAGATGCAAATGTTATCATAGGATTGTGGTTAATAGTAGTGATCGATTTCGTTTAAACTATTTTTCTTAATCCTAGTCATACATCACAATCCAAATCCTCAGTATTTTTAAAAAGGTCGGGAGCAATTGCTGCAGGGAGCAATAACGATGGGAGCAATTAATGCAGGTGGGAGCAATTTCTGCAGGAAGGAATTAATGGCGGGGAGCAATTACCGATGGGGAGCAATTAATAGGGAACCATGAAATGTAATGTAAGATTAGTGCGGTAGTAATCGTTTAGTTCTTATTTTAATTTTTTGAGGAAGGGAAACAAGTTTCTAAGTCACTGAAACCGGATGCGGACGGGTTTTTGTTCTTACTGAGTCTCTCTCTTTATACATACAGGTATTTGGACGTGAACCATATAAATATACTGACTGAACTGTGTGCATTGTGCACTAGCAACTTAAAAAGCATTCAAATTGGTTACTCAACAACATTTCTGAGTTTTGAACCGTTATACAGTAACTCCTAAAATCTAATCTAAGTCTAAGTATATGGTTGCTCCAGGATGTCCTGGGAATATTTTACGGGTCATGCACTGTCTACATAATTTAAAATGAAAACACAAGTACATATCGACAAATGTGAAATGAAAAATAGTCACACGATTTTAAATGTGTAAGGTATGTATAGGTACTCTATGTACTGTACCATATACTATACTACAGGAGTTATCTGTACAAGTTTATGCGAATACTAGTATTGTGGGATTTAAATATGTATGTATTATGGTGATGGGTTACAACCATGTATTCTCACTGACAGTTTTTATGTGCAAAATAGGGTGCTGTCAATGAACCTACTACACTGCAGTTGGCTAGTCAAACAAACTGGCTAAAGTCGTGATAATGATATTAATATTATATTCCATAACATTATTATTATTCATTAACGAAAATGAAGAAAATGAATTTATCCCTGGAAAAGAATGTCAAGAATATCATATTTAACTGCATGTTAACTGTTGTAGCGTATAAGCATGCATAAGCAGGTAGCATTATATAGCAGGCATTTATTGTTAGTACGTACGATGTATAGGTACAGTCACATTATTATTTCGAAATGTCTCGAGTATTTCTTAATTGTTTGGAGGATTGACTAGCGCAATACATAAATATTTATACGATCAATACACCAAAATATTTCTACAACATTAAGCAGTCATTTATATCGTGTGGTGCAGCTGCATATATCCTTAACAATGTTAGCTTTTGATTGCATTGGTAGTGGTGATGTAACTCTGCCGTTTTGTGGAGAACTCGTCCATAGTTTCTCCTTGTGTTTCCGGTAGTTTCCGATGCAAGTATATCCCCAGAAGAATGATAAGAAAGGAGAATACCAACAGTATGTAAGCGTTGATAATATCCTATCAGAAAACAAATCTTGAATTACCTATGCTTTGCGTATACATCATTCTAAAAAATCAGGTATGTGAATACCTTGAATATCCACAGAAAAATTTGGAAACACCAATGTGTTATCCAATAGCACAAGAATGCAAATGCAGTTGTTTCTGGTCGGGTTTCCGAACTGCTGAGTTCACATATTAGAAACCAAGGGATTGTTCCAAGACTGCAAGAGAATGCAACTACGTATGCTAAGACGAGAGTGATGGATGTAGTAAGTAATAGTCCGATGCTAATGTCCCAAATTTCCTGAAAATTCCAATATAATTCAAATAATTCCTATTGATAACAATGAAAACCTTGTGAGGAATTACCATCCATAGCAGACATGTAAACAACAGCACATGAATGAGACTCATGAAACACATTCCAGTAAGTAGCAATTTTTTGCGTCCGAATCTGTCCACAAGCAACATGCAAATTCCCGTCGAGATGATACTGATCAGGCTAACTCTGTAAAACATTTCAAATAGATAGATTAGTGTAAAAAATCAAAAGTTCATTGCTTCATGTATGTAAGTATAGTAAATTATGGGAGTTTTACAAAGGCATATCTCCTGGAAGGAAACTTGTAACTCCTACAGCACCCAAATAATGGCCAATCATCAACAGATTGCAAATCATCGATGGTTTGCTTAAAATCTGTGAGTTGAGCAATCGTTTGATGAGGAGACTTCTAGTTGATGCACTGAGCTCATTGCACTTGTATACATTTACAATGTTCTTGGTGTTCTCCTCATCTATACGTAGAAATTAATTAGGAATTAATAATAGGTACCTACATATCTTTAAGAAACTACATTGGGTAACATATAAAATATGAGTTTATGAATTCACAATGAAGAACACTAAGATTTACCATACTGGAAAGCAGATTCTTTTTTAAAGGCAATTGATTGAGCAGTATCCGGACAACAGGGCAGAATAATTATTTGGCACAAAGTGGGAAACGCACATACAACAAATAGCCATGGCCAATAAGCTTCATTTCCGAGGACTGTAGGTGAGACCAATATTTGAGTTACTAAGATAGCAATTGACATTGCCAGGCTGTAACTAGCTCCGAGAATTCCTCTAACTACAACTGGTGAGATTTCAACTATGTAAATCAGAGATATTCCGGTGCCCAACCATGTGCTTAGACCAATAAGGAATCTTCCGAAAAACAGCATTCCATAAGATCCATAAGTTTTGGATAGAGACTGTAGAAGAACTGAGATCAGAACTGTACCGTTGTTCCATAGTAGACCAGATTTTCTGAAAATCATCTTGTGTTAATGTACATTACTTCATAAACTTGTAAATTTTCTTTGTTTGATTAGCCACACTGACATTTTTTATGTTACCTGCCAATGTTGCTTATTACCACCGGTATCAGGAGACATCCAACGAAAGACCCTAGGGAGTATATTAGAGAAAGAAACTGCAAAGCTAATAGTCCAATCTCATTTCTATCTTTTAGGTAGCCTTCGTAGTCTGCGAGAGTATTCTCTATAAATTCTTTGATCAGCTATTCAGGGAAAAATTAAATAACATTAGTATTTATTTCCAAAATCAGCAAATTTTTCAGGAAAATGTTACTTTGAGTATCCTACATGGTTTATAGATTGCAGAAACACCGCGTCAGAACAGTACACATGCTGAAAACCGGATCCAAATGAAACGGCAGTGATAGTCAATGCAAGTTGGGAACTAATCCTAGGACCCATACTCTACACAGATCACAACTCCTATAACACACAGTAACCGCTTGAAATCGTTGCATCTGTATGAATAATGTATCTATGGGTGAAACTTCCAAAATTCTCTACAAAATTACTGTTTCTCACATGTGGACACACTAATTAATGTATTCTGGAAGTTGCTAAAAGTTTACTCTAACCACCAACCACACTGAAAACATTTCACGGACTAGTTATCTATGTTTAAAAGATGTAAGCACAAAATTATGAACTACTTGCTAGACAGAATATTAAAAGGACGACTGCAGAAAATCAACTTTCAGTTAGAAATGTTTTCCCGATTCCTGGCAAGGAAAGAAAATAGTGTCATTGTACTTTTATCCAGGTGTTTCCAAGCTAATGCCAGGAATTGACTGTTTGTCATTTACTCAGTTTCGCTGTCTTTTCTAGGGTTTCTTTCCTAGTAAATGCATGCTATGTACGTACACCTATGCATAGTGTTCAGTAAAGGCAAGGAAACATTCGCGTTGAACTGGAGAAATGTTTCTCCATTCCTGGAAAGAAATGTAAACATTGAATTATTAGTGCTATTGTTCATGCTAACACAACACATCTCTTTCCCCGTGCCATATTATATTAAATAGTATTAGCGCATGACATGTCAGTTTACGTTATAGTAATGTTACCTGCACTAACAAGTAGTAGCTAAATATGGATTTATTGATCCTTTTTTCCTTTGCATGACTGTTGAGTGCGGACTCTACGACTGCAGCAAATGCAGTTAAAGTTGATTGACATACTAATAGGAATTTCCCAATAGGTACTACATTTAAGCCAGAAACACATTATACCTGCACATGATGATAGTTAAATGTACTTAATATGGGATGGTATCGTAAATGATAGTTCTCAATATAAAACTCTTCTGATGTAAAGGCTCAATCAATTAAATACATTCATGGAAGGAAAACATTTTCACAACATTGACAATTACTTCTAATTACACTAAAAATGTGCTCGGCGAACGATTTTCTTTAGAAGGCGACTCCCATTTAGATGCTTTTTGCATGGAATCAGCTTAATTGATATGAATATCCTATTATACTTACCTTCTTGCACCTCACAATCGAATATTGTTATTTTCAACTAATAATAACATTTTTATTGAAGAAACGAAAAAACAAGATAAATAAACAATTCGATATACATAATAATAATAATAATATTGTAATTATGTCTTCGTAAGATATTACATATAATTACTTACATGATGACAGCTGAGATTGTGGTTTCCTAATAATCATTCACTCTATACACTAATATTAAACATCTAACTAAATGTAGCCATTTAAAATACTAACTATTGACCGGACCAAAGATCTTATGCTTTACATGTAGATGTAACCCAGATGTAACCTATATTCATATTTCGTATGTATTTTTACAACTCCTCTAATGAATGAACAATTTCTTTATTGTATATTATTCTAAATTTTTCCAAAAACTATACATAAATACTACATAAATATATAAAAATAAATTAATACATAAATATGCATAAATAAATGTATATTGTACATATAAATAGAGAATAGATATCTTAACAGTGTGTATTAGAAAGCAATTAAAATTACATCAGGAACAGAAGCTTAACTTCCAAAACTGCTTGCCAAGCATTTACTATTAATTGTTCCAATGAAATTGATTTTATCCGAGTCGTGTAATAAAGTAATAACATAACATAATTCATCAGGGAAAAATATTAATATCAACTTTTACAATTTCTGACTGTATGAAATGACATTTTTATTGAAAGATGTACATTTTATAATATCTGATTTTTGTTTACAGGCTTGAAGCGAAGTGCCCTTTCATTTCACTGATTAGATAAACAATATCGTTAGTTGCATTATCAAACAGGAACATTGCAATAATGCTAAGAATTAAATACAATACAAATTGCACGGTATACGTTTCAACTTGGGCATATAGTATTATGTGTCACATGTGAATAATGTGATGATATATGTAGGTAATATTTGTATTTGTATTGTATGTGAGTTTAGGAAACAAAATCTAAAAAAAAACCAAGCTCAGAGTTCATAAATTACCATAATGCTAAGTATATGAAGATAGAACAAATGCATAAAGTAGGCAGGTTAATTTTTTAAAACATAATTGGGCAGCTCGCTCTATAGTTCCCTGCTGTTGTTAGACAAATACAGTTTTTCAATCCATCAATTTATAGGCATACCCAAGTATAATGTTACGTAAACATGTGCGATTGTTAGCCATTTTATTCCCTGGTATATTGGTATACGTACGGAATTAAATTACATATATTTGTGAGTAGGAAAATATCATTTGTTACTACCATCTCGAACTGAACAGCCTATTAGCTATCATCTATCACAAAAAAATGCTGCTGTATTATTACATCATAATTGGCCCAAATTATTGCTTTCATACAACCATTTTTTTAATACAGATAGGTACTTACTTCATATCTTAGTCAAGGCCATGCCATGCATAGCCTAAAGTGTTTGTACACACATAGCCAAGTGCTTTAAAGACGCATTCAGTCAGACATAGTAACAGTCTGTTCACTAAAACTGTTCATGTGGTTTCTTTCTATCTTCACCGCTCATTCGGTCAAATCGCCTTTTCTCGACAAGAAGCAAGAGCTAACAGTTTGCTGTTATTAATTATACATAAACAGTAGTTTTGAAAGCAGGTTACATACTTTCCATTGCACATTATATTATTATTTTTAACTAATAAGTAAAACTTCATAATTATTATTGGTAGCAGATTTATTTTCATGACATTTTATTTTCTAAATAATTATATAAAAGTATTATATATAATTTGTAGTTCTCTCTATATTATGCATACATTGATACATACATTATTGCATTCGGAGTGTACTTATCAGTTCGGTTGATTAACATTGAGTTTATTTTCTGTCACCTCCTTCTAGCCTTCAAAATGAAACTGGAACCGGTTCTAGCGCTGTCAACGGGTTTATTTGCAGGGATGAGTGTAGGAATTACTGCAGTGATGGTGCCATCAATTAAGGCTTCCTCCGACCCATTGCCATCTTGGAAGGAGTTGTACAAAAGAGGATCAAAGATAGCACTTAGCTCACTTGTGACATCCACTGCTACTGGACTAACACTTTATTACGGCTGTGACAAAAGGGATCCGATGCTACTTGTCGCCTCTGGACTGGCGTTTGTAGTTATGCCTTACACAGTTTTGTTTATGAAGCCTACGAACGATGCTCTTTTCGCCATTGACTCCAAGGCAGATGCCTCGAAAGACAATGAAATCAGAAAACTTATTTCCAAATGGAGCAAACTGCAGGTAGTTAGAACTGCATGCGGGTTAGGAGCATTTGCCGTTGTTATCAGTTTGATTATGCAAAAAATAGGACTTGTCTGTGTAACAGAAAAAGTATTATGAAGAATAATAACAGCTCTTCAGAAATCAAATGGGTTTATTAATATTTATCATTTGCTTGCAACTTAATCATCATTGCCAAATGTATTATGTCAATAAATATTGCACTGATATATATTTTGCTGACTCTGACGATTCATTTTGCTAATCATAATTTATATCATTCCAATTAGATTAATCAAACCTAAAATAACACTTTAAAAATCTCCCAGCATAATTAGCAGAAACTGAAACAGCATGGGTAATTTTGACAGTTACAATTGGTAATGGTCTTGGTCAGTATATACAATAGCCCAGCAGCCTAACAATAAGAATAGGTAGAGCAGAGTATTTATGAATAGTAATTACAAATAGGCATATTATTATTTTCAATTTTCGAAATCTGTCTGTGACTGTCTTTTATAATAAATAATACTTAAATAAATATATATTATCATTGGTATATCACAGATAGGTAGCCTAAATCCGTTAAGTGTTCATTAAATAAAAATTCTCGCTTACATGTCTAAAGCAATGGTTTTCAGATGTTTATGCGGATAAACCTTTGTAGAGGAAAATATCTCAAAAATTGTGATGAGATTGATATAGTAATTACAACTGCAAATTATTATTAGTATCACGCAATGAGTTCTAAGAGCGTCCCCGGCACAGTTTATTAGGTAGTTACGACTTTACGACTGATTAGGGGTTTTTCGTGCATTAATCATATGCACTGTGTACTTTGATACTTGACTCTATTTCTACTAATAGGTACCTACTGAGTTGAACCTAGGGGAGTTTAGGTACTTTACTAATGTACTCTATGATGTTTACAGGCCAAACATTTACTTTGAGCATGTGTGGTGTCTACTATCTATCTGTATGTACATAAACGCTAAACTCATAATATTATTAGAAGATAAACTTATTTTCGTTTTATGCATATGATTGATAGACGATGATAAGTATTATTGCTACGTTTGTCGTGGACAGAAATGTGATATGTGATTGGTATGAATAATATGAATCATCGTCACAGCATCGTCTACATCTATGTCTACTAAACTGTACATAACTGATATCAAACTTCACTAAGCTAAGAAAAGCATCACAAAAAGTTTATTTACTTGCAGACCATATACAGTGGTTGTTACATACAGTCCAGGAACTGCGTAATTCAATTCGAAAAAACCTGTAGTAATCCATTTATTATTATGCCATTTGTCTGTGTGATTTGTCGCGACAGTTTAACATCAGAAAATGGAAACAAACAAAATGAATCTCCGGGGGAAGGACCTCAAATTTTAGTAGCTACAATGTGTGGTCACTTGTTCCACAAAAATTGCCTGATTCAAAATTTTCAAATTGCTGAGACGGATGGTGATCGACCCAGGTAATTAGCATTTCAGTATTCCTTGAATTACGCATATTTTTTCCCTATTGTCATTAAATGAGCGAGATCCTGATACAAATATTGTGATTTTATTATTCTGTGTTCGTTGCAAATAGCAATATTAGCAATACCAATAATGTATTATGTATGTATATTTGGTTACAGGAATACATGCCCTACTTGTAACAGCATTGTCAACATAAATAACTTACTTAGATTTTACCCTTCAGAGGTCGACGATGAAGAAGATATAAGAAGTCGTAGAGAAATTGAGAAACTATCAGCAGAATTGTAAAGGATTTAAAAAAAATCATCTTGCATGACCTTTGAAAGCATTGATATTATAACATAAGTTGTTTAACATAAAATGTATGCTCTTCCAGAGTTCAACTGACAATAGCAAACGAAAAGTTGGAACAAATAATTCAAAATCTAGAAAGGAAAATTTCCACTGCTGAAACTGGTAATTCTATTTGCATACTAGTATTTCTGTCAAAGCAAACCACGTACCTACATTAAAATGGGTTTGCATCATATAGTATATATTTGACCCAATATTTTTATAATGATAAGCCAAACACTTACTTCCTCAACTATATCTAATGAGAATTTTGAATGGTAATTGCAGTTGGAACTTCCAAAAATAAATCTCCAACTAACTCCAGCGTTGACATACAAGAGAAACGTAAGTATCACACACAAAAAATCAGATCAGAATGCATGTACACACAAAAAATCTTGTAATTGTAATTTATTAGGTTCAACCTGTGGAGGTTTAATTAGAGGGAATGAAATAGTTTGGCTAAGAGATGAATGTCCTCAAAATGGCGTTGTGAAGTGGTTAGGATCAATAAATCAACTGGATTTTGCAGGAATTGAATTTGTAAGATATAAAAAAGATATAATTAATACATTTCTTTATTAAATATTATAAGATTACAGTCATTAGAGTCATTTTGATTCATTTGAACAGGAAAATGAAATTGGTAACAGTTTTCCAGAAGCTGAAGGAAAAGTACTATTTGATTTCAAAACGGGCCACGGACGCCTTATACCTGTCCGAGAATTGATATTGTTTTCTGACTTCTATCAATAATGTACTGAACTGAACTAGAGAAAACAGCTATATTTATCTACTTTATATATAACTAACATAATTCGCATTGATAACAGTCAACAGTGATTAGGGAAATTATTATTTACTTCAACAAAAAATTGAAACTGTTTATTCGTTTTCCAAAGTATTTCCGGTGTGCTAGAAACCTATTATACATTACATCATTACATATCACACGGCATGGCATGAGAGGGATACTTTTAGGATTTAGCAATAATAATACTACTTGCATGTATTTGTATGTCAAAAATAATTGTGCGCTAGCAGAAATTAAAGAAACTAAAAGAAATGTCGTCTACTATTATATGTACTTAACATAACCACTGTATTAATACGTACTTCCACTTAAATACTAAACAATCTGCTTACAAATAATCTACAATTCTTCCAAATGGGTAGACTAGTTTGTCTTAATTATTAGTTTAGAAGACATCACGCATCATTGTGGCATTTTTCATATATAAATAATAAGTTTTTCAGTATTGTACTTTGAATAGCGTAAAGGGATAGTGAACCACCCCCGATCGATTTTAGAAATACATTAGACATAATATAAGCTGTATGTTAAGTCTTAAAAAGTTAAATCATGTATAAAGCAAAAGTTTTTTAATACAAAAAAGGTTTTCGGCCGAGTTTTTTTAAAACATTTAAAGCACGACGTAAGATCATCATTCATGAGCATGAGTTCATGTAATTTTATTGAAGCTTCAAGTTAAAGTCTTGCAATTCGGCGAATTTATTTTACACGAATTATTTTCTTATCATAAAGCTGATGAATTGAGTTGCAGAATGCAGACTACAGGCAACTACCTAATTACTAATTTTTACCTATTATACATTATACTGTGAGCAGGAGCACTGCGTAAGCTCTATACTTCATAATAGCAATTAATATGTGCAGTGACGAGCCATCGTCAACTGGCATGCTTATTATGCTACTGTGCATGTCAAGGGTTATCATTAGCTCATCAATCCCATCATAAAATTAAGAGTACTAGGGCATACAGAACCGAGTTGTGGAGGGGTCTGAAATTTAATATAAACATTGGGCCCTTTTTGTCAAATAAGTATGAGTCAAAAATGGCCTAAAATAGCATATAATCGCGTGAACCGCGATTTTTTTTTGACATTTTAAGAAAGAAACCTCTCTTTTCCTGGATTTCGGGGGGGGGGGAGGGAGAGGGCTAGGGACTTCAGCCCCAAAGATCCCCTCAATACGGGCTTGCTACGGGATGCTTTTCTCAGGGGAAGGATAATTCGCCAGACCCATCACAAGCGCGTATAAATATTATAGTGTCATTTAGTGCAAATCAATTACATCTATGCGATAATACGTACGTCAGTATTAGAGACGAAGAGACGAAAGCGAGGATCGATCCTGGATTGAGCTTTAATTGTTTTATCTTATCAATCGCAAACACGATTCGTAAATTCGTAATTCGTATCAAATGTCAAATGAGGTACTTACATAATATCAGCATTATTATTGGAAAGTGGAATGTTTGAGAAATATTTATCTCCGTGTACATACGTATAATACGTACTTTTAAGTGTTTAGCTCAGTAAATAAATATGAACCTGCTGATAAAAGCTGGTAATTTGAAGATATGCTTTTTCATGGCTGATGTGATGACAAACCCTCGATCACTTTGAGATGACCTTACCTTACGATCTCATCTAGGATTTTCATATTGAGCAAGATTTTTTAGCAGTGTCAATTATAGTGTGTAGGCGGATTTTTTTCCCAAAAAATATTGCGCTTAAACTTTCCTTTTAATGATATTCTAATATTGAACTGACTGATCTTCAGAATGACGTTTATTTGTTTAATTTGTAAAGAGGCTGTAACCTCTGAAAGCGACTATCAGATGACCAGTTTCAACAAAAACGATTCAAACGAAAATATAATAATAGCTACTAAATGCGGGCATTTATATCACAAGGCCTGCCTTAAGCAATTCTTTTCCGTTCTGGAAGTAGATGACGAAGAAAACGGGCGCAGAAAATCACCGTAAGAAACGTTTTATTTGTAGAGGAAATTAATGTCAGTAATTTGAAACAAATGCATAGATACTAAGATTTTAAAGTTTATTTCAGGACCCTTTGTCCAAAATGTAATCGAGTGGTTGTTCTACAAAATGTCATACGGATATATCCTGAAGATAACGAAGATGATTACTACATGCTTCTGAAGGAAAAGTAAACACATCTTAGCGTTAGAGATACCTATAATAGTATTTCATTCGTAAGAATTCAAAGAGGTTCTAATTCATAATTCCGTATCGGATTTATATTAATTACTATATTAGTATTAGAACTTCCTTGTATGATTTATTATGTTTAAAATACATACAGATGTCAGATGTACATAAGTAGAAATGTAACTGTTTCAGTAGAAAAAAAATGCAAATCTATCAATAAATATTTCAGATGTGATGTAGATCGAGAGAATGTTAAATTAAAAGCACAAAACGAAGATTTGAGCAATGAACTGAGAGCACTGAAGGAAGGTCTGAGAAACAACACCAATGAAAATAAACGTATGAACATTTGCACTATTATTCCTCGATTGTATATTTTCTGATCATGCAGACGTTTTCTTGCGCACAAACATTAATGCAATGAATTTTCTTTCTCTAGGCCCATGCACATCTATTAAAACCTACAGTTGCATTCTGAAAGAGGGGGATAGAATCGTCACCTTTAAAGAAAATAGTAACGAATCGATTGAAGGAATTGTGCAATCGATTGGATATTACAATCACAATTCGTTACATGCAAATATTTTATTTGTAAGCACAATATATTATTATGATTTTTAATTATTCTGTATTACTATTCCAAGCAAGCAAGAAAGATAAGTTTCATATTTAAGATAAGTATTTTCTTCCTGTAATAAATTGGATTCAACATTGCCGTACCAGAATAAACACAGTAAGTCGGTTCTAATTCTAAATAATGAATTTGTTAATCCAGGATGACGGGGATGCTAAGGTAGTTCCTGTAGCCGGGTTAATCCTAAGTAAAGACTTTTATGGAGAAGACAGAACTTCAGCAAGCAAAAATATTGATGGTATACCAATAGCTACAGATGACGATGCAACGAGGCTGCACTCACATTTTGATAGAAGGATTCAACTATTCAATGCAGAGTTCAAGAAGACGAAGTCCACAATGAATAGATTGCGAGAAGATGTCGATTCATTCTCGTCGGAACAGATTGATGGAGTCATCTCTTTTATCGAAAGTCAGAAAGTAAAAGCAGTTTCTCTGAAGAGACAATTAATCGCACTGGACAGCTCGATACAGAAATTAATAACAGTTAATTCTTGCATAGCCCCTTTTGCATTAATTTACTTCTTTGCATGTGCTTGTATACGTGGATAAATGCAATATTTCCTTATGTTTTAAAAAACTTTTTAGACACAAAGGGATCTTGTTGATATGAACGAAACAAAAAGGATAGAAGAGAAAGTGGATCTTGAAATGGAAGAATGTATTCAATTTGATTCCGAAAAACGAAAAGCTTTAGAAATCTTAGGAGATACATTGAAATTGTACAATATTGCACTTCCACAAGTTCAAAAAATAAAGTCTTTTATTAAGGCTGGATTTATTTGGCTGGAAATTCTGGAAGCAGACATCAAGTACTAGGAGTACCCGTTTTATTATTCAAACTAATGATTACTTCAACAGTAATAAATAAATTATAGTCTAAAAATATGTTTGTTTATCTATTGTCTTTTCAGGAAGCTTATACAAACCAAATTTTCCGAACACGTTCGTGATGAAGATCTACTTAATTCAATTGACAAGGAAATGCAGTCACGACGATTTCTAATTACCACTATCCAACAAGCTGTCAAAAAGTTCATGGATATTCCCAACTCTAAACTGGCTTTAATGGATCATAAATTACTGGTTGGCATATTCTCCAGATTTACAGTCATAGAGGCAGAGTTTGAAGACTGGAAAGCTTCGAAAAATTGTATAAACAATTAGCACAAAAACGTTCGAAATTAGGCGTAACAGAAATAGAAGCTTCGAAACCGTTTTTCGGAAATAATACAATTTTAATTGCTGTAATATGCGTATATTTAACTTAGGAAACTGAAACAAGTGAATACTGGTCTCGAATAATTTAAGAATTATGTGATATTGTGGTAATAAATCTCTTCATATATTAAAGGTTTTTGTAGTTAAGCAATCATTGAACATTGTTGGCTTAGATCAATATAGCACATACACGTTAAACTGATTTTTGACACCTAGGATCAAAATGATATTCTATCATCATTGGGGACAACTTTTGTCGGGGCATCAAGTCACAAGTTGTAATTATTTCTAAAAACTACATTATGACAGAATGATGCTTTTCGTTGTTCGTCGATCGGAATCGGAATCGGCAAATGTACAGTGCACTGACTGAGTGTGAGTACTGTACTGAGTGCACTGCATTACTAAATGCATATGATTTGGTATCGCATCAGCAGATCCTAAAGCGGGATTCTTCATGCATGTGTGTGGGAATGATTTTTAGCTCTGTCCGCTTTCCTTTGGGGAGAGTTTTCAAAAATACCGAAAGAAGTCCACTTAAATTTAATGGAATCTAAAATTAATTAGAAAAGTGCATTGTAAATTGTAATCTGGAAACTTGGACCAGCCGGCAGCCTTTGCCCTTTGCCAGATATATCGATATTAGTAGAAGTCAGCTTTGAATGGACCAGGCATTTCTGAGTCATTGCCTGACAATCAGTCAGGAGAGGAATTAATTTGAATTCGTTAACAAAAAAAAACTGATTAGGTATTAAAATTACTATATCTATATTCTTTATCGATACCCACAATATAGCTGATAGCTTTTTCCTTATTTCGAGATGGGAGTGTTTACGATGAAATGATGCATTTACAATCTATAAATAATAATTTTATTTTTGTTTCAGACCTGTTATTTTGCGCACCAACTCGACCTACTTCAGGAAAGTGTATTTCAGTACAGCGCAAAAATACCAGAAAATTTCCAACGATGACGTCTTCAAGCAATTCATTTACTAAAATTCTTGTGGCCGGAGATGTAGACGGAAACTTTAAAGAGCTGTTTGATCGGGTTTCTACAGTAAATAAGAAAAATGGGCCTTTCCATATGCTACTCTGTGTTGGAAATTTCTTTTCAAAAGCATACGTTGAAAGCTGTGCAGTTCCTTCGTCCCCCATCCCCACATACATTCTTGGACCCATAGAAGAATCTCAATTGGCATATTTCTCCAATCTTACAGGATGCGAAATTGGAGAAAACATAACTTATTTAGGTAGGTAACAATAATAATTGTTTTACCCTATAGCTAAAATTTTAAGCAGTTAACTGAAATTAACTTACTTAAATATAACTTATTAGTAAATGCTTACATTGTGTTTTATGCAGAATACCGGCTAATATTGCTATAAAGTTAGACATACCTAAGTTCACGGCAAACTATTCTTGAAATTATAGACCGTTATATAGACCGTAATCTTTTTTTTTCTATTGTAATGATAATGATAATGATTGTAATGGTTTATTTGGCTTCGTTTTTAAAGGTCAACGGGGTGTTTACAATGAGTCTTCAGGATTAAAAATTGCATATTTTAGCGGAATCGAGTGCCAGCAAAAAGGAACTTATAACTCGTCGGTAAACTATAATTATGAAGATGTAAGAAACTTGGAGATTCGCTTGAATAATGAACCCGGATTTCAAGGTGTGGACATTTTGCTAACTTCTCAATGGCCTAGTTCTGTGGACAATAAAGTTGCCCAAAAACCCGTAAGTTACTTTTT
The DNA here is from genome assembly GCA_019776505.1 of Tomocerus nigrus. Taxonomy (NCBI): domain Eukaryota; kingdom Metazoa; phylum Arthropoda; class Collembola; order Entomobryomorpha; family Tomoceridae; genus Tomocerus; species Tomocerus nigrus. The sequence goes on from JABASI010001194.1 coordinate 24,392, forward strand.
AATTTAAACAACAACAAGATAATAGTAGAGCAAGAGTATACACTTTGATGATGTGTCATTAGAACCTAACATTATGATTTTGGATTTTATAGACGGACAAACCGAATTCAGGATCGGCATTGTTATCACGATTAGCTATGACTTTGAAACCAAGATACCATTTTGCTGGCTTTGAGGGAATTCACTATGAAAGGCCTCCTTACCGAAATCATCAAGTTTTGGCCCAATCTGCACAGCATCCGTCTCGCTTTATAGCTCTGTCAAAAGTTGGCAACCCTAAAAAGCAAAAGTGGTTGTATGCTTTCAACATTTGTCCTATGAAGCATATGGATAGGGCAGAACTAGTCAAAGAACCTCCAAACATAACTGAAAGCCCTTACTCAAATGTCAATGAAATTGCCAACGTACAAAATCAAAGTAGCGGAGGTCAAGAGACAGAAAGAAGAACAGCTGCACCAACTCAGTACTTTTTTGACTCATCATATGATGGGCAGCCCAAAAATCGACGTGATGGAAGAAAAAGACATCATAACGATCGATTTCCTAATAATTCTCAAGGAAACAATCCTAATGCACCAAAACGTCCCCCACCAGGTAATGACCATCTTCTTCATCTTCCTATACGAAAATAAATTACTTCGAGCATGTCGGTTTATGCAGAGAATTTTTTAAAACGCATATGGGATTTTTACCTTCCTGTAAATGTTGAATGTACACAACTATATTATAATTATAATTATTATGTTCCTTCTTTGGCACTTTGGTTTTTAGAGGCATTTTTTTGGTATAAATTATGTCACACCTCTCGTCCGTTTCTCAATGGCATTGCCAAATTTTTGAAAATTTTTAGCTAGTCGCTTTTTATCATTTTATCTTTGAATTTTCATAGCAGTTATGAAGTAAACACATTTTAATTTTTTAATGGTATTGTTATGCTGTATTATATAATAGGAATAGGTAATAATAATGCGTGTAAAAATTCCATTGTGTTAAAAACACCCTATATAGTTAAGTTTCGTTTGATTACTTCCTCGTAGAAAGATGTTTATGTTATTTTATTCTTGTAAATTTAGGACCGTGTTGGTTTTGTCTTGCTAGTCCAGAAGTAGAAAAGCATCTTATTATCAGTATTGGTGATTCGGTAAGTACAATGGAAACATTTTTTTAATAGTATATTAAATATCAATAGTACATTAAATATTATATTAAAATCTTTGTTTTATTTATTAAGACATATACTACGCTAGCAAAAGGAGGATTGACTACCGATCATGTTCTTATACTACCTATTGGCCACTTTCAGTCGACAATTGAGTGTCCACAAGAAGTCGTTGATGAAATAGCTAATTTTAAGGCATCTTTGAAAAAATGCTTTGCAAGCCAGGGAAAAGAAGTTGTATTCTTTGAAAGAAATTTCAAGAGTCCGCATCTACAAATACAAGCTGTGCCTGTACCTGCTAGCTTAGCTCCTAAACTAAAGCTACTGTGTTTGGTAATTTGATTATTATTATGGTGGAAACACTGGAAAATAATTTATTCGTGACTAATTAATGCGATTCTGTATTCTGTTACAGGAATATGCTGAAAGTGAAGAAATTGAAATGCAAGAATTCCCTTCCAACAGTGAACTGTTCCAAATGACCAAGGGAGGCTTTCCTTATTTTTACATGGAATTACCGGACAATACAAAGTTATTTGTTCAAATTAGAAAAAACTTCCCCTTGCAATTCGGGAGGGAACTTTTAGCCAGTGAACACATACTAAACGTTCCTGACAAAGTCGATTGGAAGCAGGTTAAAGTGAGCAAAGAGGAAGAAATCCAATTAACCCAGGAATTTCGTAATAGTTTTAAGTCTTATGATTTCACATAATTGTGTTTGAACCTTTTTTATTACGTTTACTTTGCAATAGCAGTAAACACATTTTAATTATCTACTGTGTATATCTATGTGATGCATGCTACAGAATTACAGGACATCCGAAATAAATAGCTTTCACACAATGAACATAGAATGCATACGCTACTTGAATTATTACATAATTAATTATTGTCAGGTTCTAAATCCCTTCATTTTCATGGAGTTTTTTTCACCTGTCGTATGTTAATCAAACTTCTTTGTCATTGCGCACTTCATGTCACATTTGAAAATGGTTGTGGAATGTTTAGGATATCAATTGATTTAACGGCAATGATCATTTGCTCTATTTACACAATATCATGATAAGATAACGCGTTTTCTGTGTACTGACTACTGACTATATACACAACTGTACTATATTTGGATGACCTGTTATGTTGTTTTATTACAGTAGGATTCGTTTATCATAGCTTTGATAGAGTTGTACTGTTCCAAGTAGGTGTTAATCCTTATTTGCGTAAGACTGGCTAAACTTATATGCATTTACAATGCATAGGTGAAAATATTTATGACTATGGTCAGTCAATCTATCTGATCAGTAAAAGAGAATGTCAGTCTTGAGACAGGCCTAAATCTGTCATCTAAGTCAAGTTAAACAATGGCATTCATTTGTATTATTTGCAATTGCAATTTAAGTCAAAATAAATCTAATGGAAAGTCAGATGCCATCCTTGCTACATTTTGTGGTCATTTGTATCATCAAAGTTGTCTGTATAGAAGTATAGCTGTCAGAAGGCGAAGTCTGCACGAACAAGAACATCACAGAGTGGTTGCGTAAGTTTTGGGCCTAAATGGTCTTCAACTTGTTACTTTTTGAATTTTTTAAATTACTAACACACACACAATAAACACAAATTAACAGTAATAGTCTCTACTATATATAATAAAGTAGGGAGGTTTAATTAGCTTCAACTTTGCTAAATGTAGTCAATTTTCGTACAC